>CAJPIZ010001629.1:0-15955 GCA_905368565.1 Medioppia subpectinata | reverse complement strand
CGCACGCCTTCTGTCTGTCATTGAATTGTTTGATGTCTGGAATATATCTCCTAATTATATCCATTTTAGTTCTTCTAATTTGATCTATAATTTTGATTACTTCTAACGGACAATGAATTTTGAGTGTGATTTAAAATATATAATTAATTGTTCAACAATTCTATCATCTTTTATAACGTAAACTAGAATTTAAATTAAACTATAATTTGCTTAAATTTAATGAACATTTTAAAACTAAATTAAAAGTAATATTTATGAATTAATAAAACCAATAATTAAATATACATTTTTTAGTGTCAATTTTTTTTGTAATGCTTTACTTAAAACTATTATCACATCAATAACACAGACATCTTAATAGACAAGTAATAATTTATTTATTATTAAATTATAAACTTATAAATAGGCTTTAAATATGTGGTGAAATTTTAAGTTTTCAAAACTCATTTTGTGTGTAAATAATGAATTCAATTATATTTATAACGAAATAAAATGAAAATTTTTCAATAATATGAAATACAATAAACTAAATACAAAGAAAGCAATGGTTTATCGTTTAGTTAATTCATTTGATAGCGAAATGTATCCAAAAAGAGCACAAGAGGTGACAATAATGGCAGTTAAGGTCACAATTATGAACAAAATAATGGCCAAAGTCTGGATCAAAGTGTGAAAATTCTTGTCATTAGATCTCTTCAATAGATTACTGCTTTCGTTGACATTCATTGTGTTTGAGCTCTCATTGTCTGGCATTATATCCGTCACTTGATGTCGAGTGACGCCTGGATTAGCTGTCGATGTCGTGCTTTTATGGCTAGAAATCACGGTCTGATTCTCGGAACTCAGTGTCGATGAAGTAGTCGACACTTGTGTGACATTTGGTGCCGAAGTTGTGGTCACTTTGCGTCCGACATCGCAACTGAAGAATTGCCAGTAGTTTTGCTTCTGTTAAACGAAATCAAAATTATTTAAAAACAATTTCTAATCAAAGAAAAGATTATAATAAAAATAAATAAATGACTGACAGTATCGGCGAAAGTATTGACTCCCGAATAGATCCACACTTTATTAGACACAAAGAAAAACGAGTCATTTCTGTGGCGAACGCCTCCATTGCCTGTGATTCGTGTGTTCGGAGGATTAGACAAATCTGATTCCGTTATTATGTTTTGTGGTTTAGTGTCGAGCACTTCGTATTCAAACACTTTGTCCACAGAAAACATATGAATCGACTCCTGGAAGAGGCCGTCTTCCAGAGTGAACACCACTCCATCCACTCTATCGGTGATCTTCGCGAACAGATTTATGACCAAACGGTCGCTACTATTGGATGCCATCCACGGGACTGACGGGTCGTACGTCGAAACGAGTCTAAACTTATTCTCGTCGAGTCTTCTGAATATGAGGAACGAGTCGCTGTTGAAGAGGAATGTGGTGTTCGTCGGATCAAAGTTGTGATCACTGTTTCGGCACTTCTGAGACGACACACACTTCTTGTGCTTAGAAATGCCGACTCCGGCGTTGAAGCTCTGGTCACTCGGTATGCCTTCATAGACGCTGACGAGGGTTTGTCGATCACCCGATTGAGTCCACACACCGGCGCTCTCGTCGTACTTCAAGATCCAAACGCTATGAGGCTTTCGGAAGGCATAGACAGTGCCGTCGAAATCATAGACCGCATCGATTAAGTCGCCGCTGTTTTGGTACTGCTTTTCGCAAAACTCTTCCGACACTATCGCTGACAATACACTGGAGAATACAATCGTTACCACTAATTGTCTAATCATTGTCACAGTATTTGATGCTTTAATTAGCGATAAATAAAACTCTTGAGATCTAATGTACAGTCAAATGGAAATAAGAAATAACAACGGATTGACATTCAAATAGAAATATTTAAATCGTTTTTAATAAGTATTGTTCGCACGGACTATAAGTTTATTGCATTTGTCAATAGTTTTTAATTGACATTTTTTTACTAAATTAAAAGTTTTATTACACAACGAATATATAAATTAATCAAAATATTAAAACTAGAACATAAAATGTTAATTTACATTAAAACAAATTTAAAATTACTTTACTAAATGAATTTAATAGTTAGTTTGATTGGGATTTGAAATAAATTTTAATGAATTAACCAATGAATGAATTATGTGTTAACTAAGCATCAGTTGAATCTTCGTTTAGGTCTTCGTTTAGGCCTTCGTTCTTGAATACAATATACATATCTTTCGGCAAAAGAAAAGTAAAGGCCGTCAACAGAGCGGCGAATACAACGACAGCGCAAATAATACCCGGATATGGATTGAAGTTTGCGTTTTGGGTATTACTCGCGACCGCTTCGGTCTCGTTGTCCACCATTTGGGCCTCAATCGGGACAACACTTATATTCGGTTCCCTCTCTTCAAAACAAATGAAGCCATCCTTCAGTTGTTGTATTGGATCCAATTGGCCGACAATATCGCCATTGATTCGGTTCACTGTCAAGACATTCATTTTCCTAAAGTCAGTGCCGCTGTATAGATATAATTCGGTTTTGGTTTGCGTGGCGTTCAACTGATCCATTTGGTCCATCATAAGCATCTGCGAGGCGTCGATCACTTGATTGTTAAACAGATGGCTGGAGTCGATGGCCGGAAAGATGCGGACGCTATTGCCTTCGATGGCATCGCAAACGGATATCCATTCAATGACTGTATATTTCTTCTCTCTAAACACAATCATATTGTTTGGCGTCCAATCAGTGATGGCGTCGATTCGCATCTTGTCGTGAATCGGAGACAATATTTTACTCAAGAGTTTATGGCTGTTGAGCGATAGGCTGGTCGGCGACCACTCTCTTCTGATCGGTGAATAAGTTCTGTATTTGTCTGAATGGATAGCAATCAGATCCAGCGATCCGTTGCCGCACTCGGATGTGTCTAAGAAGAAGGCGGCGTCCACTTGAGGCATGTCTTGAGGCAATGGTTTCGGTTCCATCTTTTCCATCAACTTTACGAACCAATAGTTATTGTTGTGAGACATGAATGAATAGACCGACACATCCATCGCATCCGTTATGTTTGGGTCCAAAATGTTGTGCTTATGAATGGCCAGAGCTGTCGAGTCCATCACAAAGCCTGTATCGCATGGACTCATCCCATATGTCATATGAATATGATTTACAAATAACAGAATAAATACTTTAATTGACATTTCCATCATTTGATCCACAAATAGCTGTTTTGTCGTATAATTATATCTTCAATAAAAATGAAACCAAAAAATTGAACTCAAAAAAAGTCGTTAAAAGTCGTCAAAAAGTAATGCAAATAATAGTAAATTCACGCGATTTTATGAAACCGTAAATGAAATGAAAACAGAATTGTCTTTCGCTTCAAATGAATTGCAATTATTTTTGTATTCGTTTTTATCGCAAGAAATTCAGTGATAATTGAGTTGTGAATTGATTTTGTGGTCAAAATGCGTAAAAAGTATCGCAAAGACTCTTTCAGTGATCGATTCGGTGATGATTTGTGTCAGGAATTGTTGTCTTATCTCTCACTCGAAGACAAATTCAGATTTGAATGCATTTCAAAGCAGTGGCAAAGACTAGTCTTCGGGAGACAAACGGATCTGACATTTGTTAGCAAATGGTTGAGTAAACCACGGATTGGTCACGTAATTGAGTCAATTGGGATGAAGTGTCGCAAATTGTCATCCATTAAAAGGGCGTGCGATCGCCTTTTCGACGCCACAGCCATCCATCTAATGACCCAACACTTCACTCATTTGACAGCCATTGACACTGAATTCTTGGGCCAAATTGGTGTCACTAGTATTGACCGGTTTTTCGCTAAATTTGCGAAACAATTGAAATCAATTAAAATTTATGGTTTCAATGGAAGTGTTAATAACGAATGGATTAAGAAATGGATTGAAATGTGTGGTAATTTAGAGTCAATAAGTTTCTCAGTGTATTTCTACCCGACATTACAATTGGTGACCGAAAGCCGACTCACGTTTAAACGGTTCAATAGTATCCACTTCGACCTCACGGAGACTTCTGATCACGTTATTCAGCCATTGGATGCGTTTGCGGACAAATACGGCCACCAAATGAAGACAATACGCATCACGAGTAACAACGAGATTGCGTCCCAAATGGTCGATCAACTATTTGCTTGTTTGCCACGAATGCGGGCATTGGTTAAACTTAGTCTCGAAATTCCATTGTTTTCTCAACCATTATCTCCATTATTGACACAAATTGGTATCAATTGTCGGCGACTAAAGAGTCTTAGTCTCGGAGATCAGGAACTGACACCACAATTGATTCATACGATTAGTGAACACTTTATGGCATTAAAAAGACTAACGATTTGGGGAATCGATGTCTCGGCAAAGCCGCTGACCAGCCATTCATTGGCGCCATTCAAACGGTTAACACATTTAGAATTATTGACAAAAAGGAAAGTAACCTCTTTTACGGACGCATTCTTCACTAATATTGGCCACAATTTGCCAAAACTTCAGTATTTGGACGTAAAGTTCGTGAAGATTAGCGACGAGTCGTTGATATCATTGTCTGGATTGAGCCAAATCCGTGGCATTACTCTCACCGGACATATTGAACGATATAAGTGGTCGATGAACGGTAAAAGTGGAAATGCAGTCAATAATCTCATCAGTCATTGTCCCAAACTTTGTTTCATTCGTTTCCGATTACATATTGAACGATATAAGTGGTCGATGAACGGTAAAAGTGGAAATGCAGTCAATAATCTCATCAGTCATTGTCCCAAACTTTGTTTCATTCGTTTCCGATAGAGAAGTTATTTAAATGTTTTATTTGTTAAGTATTTAATAATTTTACATTTTTTGTATTCAAACCCTTAGAATTTTATATACAATTTTATATTATATTTTTATTTTATTATACAATACTTATTGTACTTTACTTTTATTTACAGATATTCTTTAAAGATGTTTAAACTGTTATTTTTATAAGAAATGTATAAAATTAATTTAAAAAATTGTTTAATTTATAATTTATAAACTATTTGTAAACTCAATACAAAACAATGTAAGAAACGTAAATTAAAAGTCTTATTTTACATCAATTCTCGCGATATTTAAACATGTTTAAAATAACTATAAATAATACTATAATTTTAGATTTGGTATTTTATTTATCAATTTGTTTGACTTGTTTTGATCTCATAATGAATGAGAAATATTTAATATTGTGTTTAACTATAATTTCTGTGATGTTATCCACTGTTATGTCTTTGAGGAGAAATTATCACAATTCACACGAAGACATGGATTATATGAGACGATCACGAGTTCAGAGACCAGAAAATAATAATAATTCAAATTTTATAATCTTTTCGTTGGTTTTGCTGACAATTCTGTTAATAATAGTCTCTGTAATCGCTTTTTACGACAAAATAGATTTGTCGAGAATTGCGGATCAAATTAATATTCTTGAGTGTTGTTCACAATTAAAACAATCAAAACTATCCGTCGATTGTCTCAAAAAGTCTGTTTTGGGACAAAACACTCCTAAATCACAACCGCTTTATCAGAGATTACCACAAGAATCTCCGGAATTGAGTCCAACAAAGACTGACACTAAAGAGTCCTCAAAACGAGACATTGATATCGAGAAGAATATCCAAACAGACTCTCAAGATATGAAAGAACCGAAAGGAAGAACCAATTATTCTGATGCCAAAAGACAATCAAAGAAACCAGAGTTTGATATCATTAACGCGAGTCCTTCCAAAACATCTTTGAATTAAAGTATATTCAATTTATTTTGAATAATTTGTGTTAAAATTTTATATTTGTATATTTCGTAATTAACATAAAATTTTCAAATCCTTTTTCTCATAAACTATATCAACAATAATAGTAAATACAAAACAAATAAATAATAAATGTAAAGTTATTTGCCTCCTTTATAAAATCTCGCGACAAATAACATAAAATTAATTTAAAAAATTAGTTCAGAAAAAGAAACCATTATTTAGTAATAAATTAAAAGAATGGATAAGTTATTGAAGATTAGCCACACTTTGATTGATTCAGAAGAGTTCGCTTCACTGAAAACGAGTCGACAATGTCTTGAGTTTGCGTTCAGTAAAATCGACTCAATCCAAGTGTTGAGAGAAAAATTCTGTCGATTTGTGACGAAACACAGGAATGAGAACAAGAAATCTTTGGCCAAATCTCAGAGATATCGCCGCAAAGGAAACGTATTCTTCGAGAAGAAAATCTATGAATACGCTGTCTATTGGTATAATCTGGCGGTGATGTCAGCGCCCTATCCATCCGATTCAAGTCTCGACAGAGATAGTGAGCTATGCTTTGCCTACACATCGCGTTCACTGGCCTTCTATTGGATGGCCGAGTATTCAAACGCCTTGTTTGACATCGAGTGCGCTCTTCAGTTGTCGGTCTCTTCGCTAGCCTTTCGCCAAAGACTGGAACTCATGAAACATAAGATCATGTGTTTGTGGCAATTGAACAGACTATGGGACGCCATTGTATTGATTCAGGCCATCATTCAAACGGTTCCGTGTCTTCCGGCTTACAATCCATTGGTCGCACATCTCATCAAATTGAAGGAGAAGTTGTCTGATCTCAGACTCAATCAGTCCAGCGATGACACTGAGGACAACATTGAGAGCGATTATGAGCTTAATTTAGATTACTGTCAAAAAATCGACAATTATATGAGTCCTAACATTGACTTACATGAGGAGGAAGTGAAGGGACGCCACTATAAGACCAATGAGACAATTGACAAACAGAGCATCGTTATGGTCGAGAGGTCACTAACGGGTGTCATATTTAGGGAATACTACGGAACCCATTGTCAGAATTGCTTCAAAAACATTGGTTACAAGTATTGGCCGTGCGTTGAGTGCATTCAAGTTGTGTTTTGCGATGAGAAGTGCGCTCAAGAGGCCAACCATTTCCACAAATACGAGTGCGGCTTAGCCTCCATTATCACCAAAATTACGGTCAATAATCATATTGGCCGTGCGTTGAGTGCATTCAAGTGGTGTTTTGCGATGAGAAGTGCGCTCAAGAGGCCAACCATTTCCACAAATACGAGTGCGGCTTAGCCTCCATTATCACCAAAATTACGGTCAATAATCATCTCTTGTATCGCATTCTTCTACTAATTGGTCCGCATTTGGCCATTGATTTGGAAAAGCGAAACAAAAGCCATTTAGAAGTATACAAAGATCTGGACGACAACGGCATCCGTTATCTGAAGTTTCTTCAACTCCAGGACCACAGAAGTCGATACAATCTGAAACACCGGGTCTTCTCAGTCATGCATTCCATTCAAATGGCACTCATTTACGACACTTTCGACGACTTCAGAGCCAGTGCTGAGGAATGCGAGACATTTTTGGTCGATTTGGGAACTGTTTTGGATTCACTTCACTATAAGATATGTGTGAATGCGTTCGGAATGTATGAGAATCGGTGCGAATCGGTGTCCTTTCGCGGCCAACACATCGGAAACGCTGTCTGTTTTATGGCCTCTCTTTACAATCACAGCTGTTCTGGCAATTGTTTTTGGGTTTTCAATGGACGGCATATCACTGTCGCCACCAGAAGTGCCGTCAAAGCCGGCGAAGAGCTAACCATATGTTACGGACCCAGCATTAGGTACAATGATTGGGATGAAAGGCAACAAATGCTCAAAACTCGTTATCACTTTGAGTGCAAGTGCTGTGAATGCGATGGTCAGCCCAAACCTGAGAACCAGGCCTTAAATGCTGGTCAACCCGATGCCAGTCTATCCGGCGATTGCGTCTGATATCCCAGAAATGTATCCAAAAAATTGAGTTAAATTCTGCAAATATTTATTTTTAAATCCAAATTTGTAATCAATAGTTTAGTTTTGTTTCCATTTCTTATTCAATAAATACATTTAAAAATGATTTTTTATTCATTAAACTGTTTTCACTGTTCATGAAGTTTTAATTACTGAAAATAATTTATTTGTTTAGAGAGTTTTGGCTAATGTTTAATCGAAATTCTAATGCTTAAATTGTATTATAATTTTAGATATATGTTAAGATTTAAGTTAAAATTAAAATTATTACATAATTTATTCGAGAATATAATTTATAAATTATGAATTAATATTAATAGATATTTTAAACTAATTTTTAGGGTTAGGGTTATTAATACAAAATAAATAATATTACAACGACACTGTGGTTGCATAAAGTTGCACATTTATGTTAACCATTTTTAATTAATTGTATTTTATTTAAGTTTTTGATAAAATTAATTTGTAGACTTTTTATCATTATATGATAAAAACCGTACAAAAACAGTTCGCATTTTGAATATATATTTTCCTATTAGTTAAATGTAATATTTAATTCTTGATAAATACTAGCATTAAATATAATATTCTTGTATTAAGATACAATAAATTGTTTATTTATTCAGATATTCCTTATATTAAAGTCTAATTAAACTCTTTTTGTGAATTTCTATATTTCATGTCATTCTTGAGGCCATCTATATAATAAGTAAATTAAGTAATTTACCATGATAATACTATTTTAACTAGCACATTATACATTTTATCGTTTTAAATAACTATTGTTAATAAAGTACATAAACGACAACTAGTGCAATTTAAGAACACTATTATAGGAAATATATTATATTGTACATATTTATATAAAAAGTATAAGTGTTTTTATTAATTCAATGATATGTGAGGTTTGTTGCGATAAAATGATCAAAAGGGGAGAGAAATATACTCAAGAATATTGATTTAAATGACAACTTATAAAACTATATGTGCCAAATCGAGCCTTCAATACCTGTTATCTATACATACAAGTATTAATTTATTATCAGTTTTGATTCAATTGTATTAGTATTGACGGTTTACTCTCGTTTTAAAACACATTCAAATTATTAAAAATAAACAACAAAATTGGACACAAAACACAAACATTTTGCACAAATAAAGTTCTGGCTTTGATTACGAATTATGTTAACCAATGTATGTCAATATTGCACAGAATTACAATAATGTATAACAGAATTGTAGATCATTTTAGTGTCTATATTATCGCAGAGCAAACACTGATCTCAATAATTTCACTCTGATTTGTGAACTAATAATCAGATTTAACAACACTTTTCGACGACTATATAACCATTTCATTGATTTTCATTTCATTTAGATTTCATTGAATCACTCGAAACATGAATCCACTTAAAGGTATTCAAAGATTTCACTGTCTTTTTCACAATATATTTTATTAAACATAAAAATGTCTTATTCTATAGGTTTAGTCGTATTCAGTGCTCTATTTGTGTCAGTTTTGGCCGACTGTCCCAATGTTAAAGACGCTGACATCGCTCCCTGTGTTTGTCTCACAAATCAGATCCGATGTGAGGGCCCGACAGTGACGGACGATGTGTTGAAAGCCGTTTTGGCCAAAGTAGATAAGGCCAGACCTAAATACCTCAAAGAACTTGAAGGACTTGAGCTCTACAACACCAAAGTCACCAAAATTACTACTGAGGTCTGATATAATTGTAATTTCCATAAGAAAAATGTATTTATAATTGCATTTAATTTCTAGATTTTTGGAAACTTGGTTTTGAAGACATACATCAAATTAAACAACAATCCCATCACAAGTCTATCATTGGGTAATTTCCCAGATCTGGTGCTCTTAGACGCGGCCAACAATAAGCTATCGACCGTCGCTTCGAGTCTGTTCTTCGGTCTCAAGAGTTTACGATACGTTAATTTGGGCGGCAATGAGATCGTGGACTTCCCGAAAGACACGTTCGCTCTGTCGGACAATCTTCAGAGACTGGACTTAAGCGGAAATAAGATCAAGCGATTGAATTCGGATCAGTTCTCGTCGGAGTATCACAACAACATTGAACTGACAGACATTGATCTGTCCAACAATGAGTTGACATATTTGCCCGAAAATATCTTTTGGCCGTTGAGAAGACCCCAGAGAATCAATTTGGCCAACAATAAGCTGAGCGCTGGCCTCGAAGTAAATTCGTTGAGCTTCGGCGAAGACCTGATCCAATTCGAGCCAATCAAACTCATCCTCAGTAACAACGGATTTAAAGACTCGGACCTCACGGACACCACATTCGCGCCGATTGTCCGCCAAAAGTTGGCCATCGATTTGGATTTGACTGACAACGCGTTGACCGATAAGAGCGATGTTGTGCTCAACAAACTCCTTAAGGCTAACTCGCGATCAGTGGTCACCAAGAAATAAATTCATCCACTCTTTGTAAATTAAAATATTATCATGTGTTTTATATTATACTTAAGATCGTCTATAAAAAAAATACTTTTATAAAATAAATTACAGATTAATATACACAATAAAAATGGTTAACAAAAAATAAGATTAAATGTTAGTAAATGTTAATAAATGTCTAAAACTTGACAAAATTAATTTGTCCCAAAAATAGTATACAGAATAAAATGATCACTAAAATGGACACAACTCCTGAGGCACGGATGGGAATGTTGATCATCTTTGCCTCCATTCGGATATTACTGGTAAAGAGGAGAAGTGAGTCGAGATCTTCTTGAGGTGTGTCCTGATAGCCGAAAGGACGCGATCGCAGCTCATGTCCGATACGTCTCAAGCCTTGACAGCAATTGGTTAGTCGGACGGCTTGAACGATGGGAACCGATAGTAAGGACAGCCATAATAGTGATGAGATTAAAACCATTGCCGCTATTTTGACATCGTTTGTGACTACTATTTGTTGAGATAAAAGTCCAAAAACAGCGACAACTGCTCGACAGCCGAAATTGATGATCAGTAGCGACACTCCCAACGCCTGCTCTGAGTTGAGATACTCCACAAACTTTCGCGACTCACCCGACCTTTTGCTGAACTCCTAATATAACAAATTTAATTAACAATTAGTTTATTATATGATAATTAATGTGAATTATATCTAACCTGAAAGTCAATGCGCTTCTCTCTGACGGCTGAAACCAGATTACAAATGTATGATATGTTGAGCTGACAGTGGACTGAATAACTGGTGACAATCGCCGCGCATATGATGTCATTCCAAGTGAGAGATAATATTGTGAACGCAGTCATGATTCTAATGAGCGTCTGGTTGTCGGTGTCCATCCATGTGAAGCACATCTCTTGAAACAGTGTTATATGAATCGTGTGACCAATCAGTGACACCGCAACCCACGTGACGGACATCCAGAGGAATGTACGCAAATTATGGACCAATTTCTTCTGCGCTATAAACCAGCCGTTAATACGCGTGGACTGAAGGAACGCCCGCTCCAGAAGGTTCTGAAGGATCTCACACTCAGGCGTTCGCATCAAATAGAAGACAAATATGTAGGCGAAGAAGTGCAACAAATCCGGGATCAGGTAAAGGCTGATGAAATTTCCCGAACATTTCACCGCATTTCCCGAATTTCTGTCCGAATAGGTATAACTAGTGGCCGACAGTTTCAAGCGATTCGCGGATCGATTCTCATAGGTATTGGTGAAGAAGTGAGGCATCGGAGAGGACGGCGCCAACCATTTGTCGCTTTTGGTAATCAATTGATCGGTGGTTTGGTTACGATATGGCGGATAACCGTCTTGTCTGAAACAGGAGGCGTATTGCATGACATATCCGACCACAAGAAATAGGATGACTAGCGATAAGTAAATGGCGTTAAATATCTTTGCAGTACACGTGACCTGCGGTGCGATCGGGTATATGAGTGGTCGCCAACCCAATAGTGCCAACAGTCGGAAGTACGGCTTCAACACCTTTCGCTTACATAAGTGAAGGGCCACTGAAGTGGACTCTTGGAGATCAGCTTCGGACACATTCTGATAGTTTTCGTCCAATTCCTCGAACCGGTCGTGTATTTCTCGGGCCGATGTCTCCAATTGCATAGAAATGGCCAAATATGGAGTATTGGTTCCCATTGTCTCTATGGACTCATCATTGGACTCATCCGAACACAGACTCAACCTTTTGTTTAAATTCAAACACATAATAATTTTTGCTAAATATAAGCAAACATTGAGTTTAATATCTGATAAGAGTTTTTTTAATTGAAAGTTCAGTTATCATTGGACTCATTTGAACACAGACTCAACCTTTTGTTTAAATTCAAACACATAATAATTTTTGCTAAATATAAGCAAACATTGAGTTTAATATCTGATAAGAGTTTTTTTAATTGAAAGTTCAGTGAATTTTTTCAACTATTTTTGTTGAATAAAAAATTAAGTTTACAAAACTTTTTATACTTTTTACATATTAACAGTATTTTAAACTTTTAATTGGTTTACAAGTATTAAGTGTTAAATATTTGTAATGAAAATGTATAACTTATATCACTTACTCGTTGTTACTATAACTTCATTATTATTATTCTGCAATGTATTAAAAAAAGGGAAGTCTTATCGCAAATGATAAGATTGTCAGTAAATCTATAAAAAATGTTTTAAAAATAACACCAATTAATAAATGCGTACAAATTTATAACTTTGAAAGTGAAATAATAAATATTTTAAAATTAATAAATTTAATAAATAACGACATTATTTTAGTTTTAAAATCTGTTTTGTAACAAAAAATAAAATCAATTTTATATAACCGGTAGTTTTTCTGGAGTTAGTCTTCCGTTAACTGTCAGACAATAGTTAATAAAGATTTCTTGACAACAGTATTGAATGTTAAGGTTATCGTAAGAGAAGTGCAATAAAAATACTGTGTTATGAAATCATTAACCCATACAAAGTTAATCGATGTCTTAAATCCAATGTTCACTATAACAGCTATATTATCAAATAATAACAACAATAATAACCATAATTTACTTTTAAAAATCCTTAAATTATGCATTTATTTATTCAAACAAAATTAATGATTTTACAAAATAATAAGTATTTACTAATAACTAATGGTATAATTTACACCTAAAAACTTAAAATTTTCATTTAAATTTACATCGTTGTTGCATATTTTACAACATGGTATGTGTTATCCATACTACAAAATATAGTTATTAGAACCGTAATTGAAATGCTAATTTACACGTTTAGTTTATTTTTGTAATATTTAAATTTATAATTATTGGTATTGAAGTTCCGCATAAATTAGATATTCATTGACATGTCTTCCAATGTTTGATATGAATTAATTTAAATGACATTTCTAAATACAAATTTTATTCAAACTTTTAATTAACAATAAATACAACACATTATAAAACCGAATATTAATAATAAATAAATTTATACATAAAATGAAATGTTATGATTTACTAGAAATTACATTTTAATTTGTAAATTAATGAATAAGAAAATAAGCATTCAATGGATTTGCGAAAATAAAAACAATTTTTCATTTCGATGTGTACTGTATATCACAGAATGACATAAAAGCGAAACTAAAGCATACGTTAATATAAATAAAATCATAAAAACCATAGTTTTATGATAAAAATTACTTTATTTTGTGATGAATTTGTGAACCGATTTGGCATAAAAATTTAATGGTTTAGCGTACTATATTGAATAGGGTCTTCCTTCCGGAGGCTCTAAACCGCATGCTAAGGTACTAAACCAGTGAATAGCCACCTAGTCGAAAATCACAACAATACGCCAATATCCGCGGCGTTCTTAGGGACAGATTTCTAAACGAAAACCTCTTAAACACATTCGCTGTCGGCGTGTCTTCAGTTGAGTGGTTCGTGTCGTTGAACGCCGTATACCTCTTGCCTCGCGGCAGATGTAATGAATCAAACTTGCGTTCAAAGGGTCGCGGAGATGGCCTCAATGGAGGCGTCGATTTGATTCCGTCCATCAGTTTCTGGTGAAGTGTGGGCTCTGTCGGAGGCAATGGATTCAACTGGCGTTCAGCCACTGGTTTAAGCGGTGGTCGCGATCTGATAAAGTCGACCTAGTTTAACGCCCGCAGAAAGAGGTGTGCAAAGCCATCTTGGTGAAAGAAGTCGCTTATGGAGAACCTCAACTACAGTAGGTTTTCGTAGAGTTTACCACAGTTAAGCATGAGAAAAACTAAGGAATTTTCCGACTCTCGCCGATCGATATGACTGAGAGAGACGCCAACCCTTAACTGTCTCATCACTTTCATCCAGAGGTGAGCCCACACTTCCACGTGAATGTTCTCCACCTCTTCATTGTCGATGCGATGACTTTTCTTCAGTTCTTGGGTTCCAATCGTAATCTGATTCAAAAATGTCGACATTTCGATGGCTTCGGCGACCAGTGCTCTGCAGACCTGCCGATAGTGTTCACTGATGTCTGTGCTGTCAATCATACGCTCTCGACATCTGTTCAGCAATTCGTCCAAAAAGTGATGTAAACTTTTTTCGCAGAAACTATCGTTGCAAATGCCCTCGTCGTCCATCTCTTCATCCGTGTCTTCAGTCATTCTCTCAAATGCCTTCTCCAGAGTCTGAGAGATAATTATCTCTTCGTCTTCATCGGCGCCGTAATCCAAGGCCTTATAAATAATGGATCCGATGGACGACACAAGACTGGTTACTGACACGGGCTGTGGTTTTTCTGTTGATATGTCGCGCCACGACTTGACGTCAACTTTGCCATTGTTTTTGATGTATAGTGTGTTTGGCTTAAGGAATGAGTAGTTGTCGTTGGTTTGGATCAGCTCTTCCTTAAGCGCTGCGATGGACTGATGGATGAGAGCCCACGTCTGCTCCTCTTTGGTCCCGCAGTGAAAGGCCCGCAAAATCGCGTCCAACGAAAGACAATTGTCTTCATCTAAGGCACAGATTTCAGGCATTTTCTGAAAGATTTGACACAAATTAATGAATCTATGATTAAAAATATATAGTTATTGACAAAAATAGGCATAAATTTTGGCAAATCATGGGATGAATAGATAGTTATCACGAGTTGAGAGCAACAGAAATAGCGAATAAGATTATAATATAGCAGTTAATCCTTAGCCCAGATGTTTGTGGATTGCATTCAAAGGTAAAGTCAAAGTTTTAGTCCCAAAAAATCCTTAATCCCAGAGAAAGTTCAGAAACTTTTTCGTCAGGTTTTTGAGCGCTCTTTGCATTCAAACTGCAGTTGACGTCAAAATTTTCAGTTAAAATCGGTTTAAACTCACTCTTGACTACAAATGTATTAAATGATAAGCCGTTTGATAACTCGTTGTCCATAACATGGAAATGGCATTCAAATCCGTTTCATCGGAATGTATGCGACAGTTAAATAACTAACACTTATTTATTATAACAATTATTTTTATGGCACAGTATTATACTGTGAGGCAGAAACACATCATATATCATGTATATTCATACCATACCTGGCATTCATTCGTTACCAATTAGTTTAAACGGCTTTTTCTGTCGCTCACAATAGTTGCCACACTTTTGTTGCAATAATAAATAGTTGTTTATTCCGTTCACACAATATATGTCTACTAATTAATGGATATTTAAGAATAGATTAGAAGATATGTATTATAATCATAAGAATTGATTGTTTTCTTTAAAAACAAAATACAATTTTAAAGGAAAAATACATTTATATCAATGAAGACAATGTGTGATTGAAAAGACACTGAAATATAATATAATATTTGATAACAAGTTTTTTATGACTCATTAAACAAATGCAGTAATGAATGGAAATATGAAAAATACGAGTCATTCCTCGATATTATAGCCATTCAATTGTATTCACAATTTGGGTTTTTGTTAAGACTTTTAGTGACTTAACACTGAATTTCTTCAACTAATTGACTCGTTATAAGTGTTTCATTGAATGGAAAAATTGTGATTATTTATCATAAATCAATTTCTATGCATATATTCCTACCATTAGTACGACTTTTATATTAAATAACTTATAATATATTATCGATGAATCATTAAATTCAAAATACT
>CAJPIZ010001628.1:0-15981 GCA_905368565.1 Medioppia subpectinata | reverse complement strand
GCAAGTGGTGATCATCACTATTATATGTGAGCGCATTATATCCGATGGCATCCAACCTGTCATTAATTTTAGGTCCTGAAAGAGAGAGAGAGAGAGAGAGAGAGAGAGAGTTTATAAACTGTAATAAAAAATTATTTCTAATATATTTATAAGAATAAAACTAACTTTAAATTATTGGGTTACACGAAACTCATTGTTATTTTATTTTATTAATTAATAGTTTACATTTACCCAATCCAAATTTAATTCTAGAATTTTATTAATTTTTATATCGTTTCAATAAAATTATTGTCGAATGAGAGAGAGACTTAGTTTTGATGATTGTCGCATTACTATCTGAACGTTAATCTGGTAATTTATATTATTTTATATTATTGTTATTATTATATCTATATTATTATATTAAGATGACAAATAAATAGTGAACACTAACTATATATTGACACGTATTTTGAATGGGACTCTAATCGGTGGGTCGACTGTCAGTATGGCTTCCCGGGCGTCGGGCCATGAATTAGGGCCTATTGCGCGAAAATAAAATACCATAATCAAATAATAGTTATTGCTATGCAAGTATCATAATCAAATTATTACATACCATCTAATCTGTACTGATAGGGAACGCAGGGACCGGCGTATACGCGCCACCAGAGCTTCGGATCAGTGAACGCGTACTTCCAGAGCCGTGGCTTAACACCCATTTCTCGGGCCAATTCATCCATATATTTAATATATCGCACGTGCGTTGAGTGCTTGTTATACCGTGGATAGTACCGGATAACCCACGCCTTCTGGCGCCGGATATCCCGGAGCATACGTTTCTCGGACGGCAGTCGGCACCTGTCGGCCATCAATAGCGCAAAATATCTATATTGTTGCTCAACCATCGGATTGGCCGCACCGGCGGGCGTCATATTGAACGTAATGGCCAGAGTGTGCGCGTGTTTTAGGTGCGGGTAGAATATGTGTTTGTATAGCCGCAGGTAGGGGTTCAGCTCTGGGCGTAACTCGTCCGGCAAATATGGGTACCACTGTTGGTAACCGGTGCCGTATATGACGGTATCGCACGGTGTCTCAACAGTTTCGCCTATTTATTGTAGCAATTGGTTATAAACCCCGTTAATTAGTGATTAATGATCATGATTAATGTTAACCATGTTAAGCATGTTAACCAAATATAACACATTAAAAAATTATATTCATAAATTATTAATAACTTTTGACTTGGTTAGTTTTTTTTATAGTAATATATTTTATGGTGTTTTAAATATTTATCGCAAATACCTTCAAATATAACCCCGGTCGTCGTGAATTCTTGTATATTGCTTTTAATCGTAATTGAACCCTTCATAATATTGTTAGCCAGATCATCACTAAACACTACGCCCTGAGAAAACACCCGGTGCTTAGGCTTAAGTAAGAATAATTTGTGGTCAAATTGGGTTTTGTTTAGGTATGTTGTGACTAATCTACTGGCCATTGTGTACGTCCAGCCCTTACACCTGGTAATATTGTAATTGGTCTAATGACACTTTTATCTACATGTCTACTATGTTACATGTCACAAATGTTTTACCCTATTCATAGTTTACATAATTGATTCTTTGTAATTAATTTGATCGTGGTTTTATATACAGTAATTTGTATTGTAACTTACTTTTTACATACTTTGGTCAACTCGACCGCTATATCGATGCCTGAGTTGCCGACGCCCAACACAACCACCCACTGGCCCTCTAACCCAGTCGTGTCCGACAATAGGTTTGAGTGCACAACACGTCCCGCATATAAATGTCGATTCTTTATGTCGGGTATAACCGGCCGGTGATAACGTCCGGCGCATACAATTACACCGTCGACCACGTTGTCAAACACCTGGTCGTTGTCGATGTCGCGCACCGTTAGCCTCCATCGGCCCGTCCGGTCGTAGTCCTCGTTTTGTTGGCAACCGATTAACTCGTGTCTCTCTTTTTACGTGATTTTTAATACCAATTCTCTCCGCGTATAATAACAGGTATTTCTATATTAATACATACAATGAAAATTGAATAAACATTTAAAATAATTTTGTAATTTAACATTATTAAATAAATTAATTAAAATAATAAACAATTAATGTATTAAATAACGTGTTAATAAATATATCAGGTCAGTATATTTACCATAAGCATGTGGTGAACATAATTGGGATAGTGTTGTGGGAACGGGAAGTCCGAGTATGCGTTCAATTCTTTACTACTGTTTAGTGTTGTGGTCGGCAATAGTCGGGCGCCGGCATCGGAGGCCTCCCGTTGTGTTTCATCTCTATTAGCCCACTAACCGCACAGACTGTCGGACCTCTCATACACGACCACATCGTCGAAGTGCTGTTCCCGACACGCGTTGAACGCACCCAAACCCGACTGACCCGCACCGATGATTGCTATCCTTTTGCCCGACATTTAACTAGATTAAATTGTATTTAATTTAATAGTTTTAAAATGAATTTTTAATTAGGTATTGTCCAGTTTGGTGTTTTTATTAAATGTACAGTATTAAATTTTACCCCGATTATATTAAAACACGAATTAAATTTAATACATAAATTATCTTATTTATAAACACAAATACCCAATATTAAAAATAATTCTATATTTAATTTATTATATTTAATTAAATTTTGTAGTATTAATTATTTATACTATAATTTGACAATTAATGTATAAAATGTATTACTCATGGTTAAAGCCTCTATTTTTCGGGAATAAAAACAGTCAAATTCGGGCGGGAATCGGGAGTATAAATTGTCCAAATTCGGGAATAAAATCGGGAACAAAAACTTATAAAATTAAGCATATTAATGATGGTTTCGGATATTTCTGTTACTTATAAATGAGTTATAAATTGTATGCAAGTCGATTTCATTATATTAATCAGTAAATAAGCAATAAATTCACATATAAAACTCTGATTTTTAAAAAAATTTAACTAATTTACATTTGTTGAAATATATGTGTAATGAAACCACATATATATTTTGACTGTTGCAATCATAAATGCGTCAACTAATATCATAATTAAACCAATGTCATTATAAAACGACATTTATTAAATTTTATATCTAAATATACAATATTTTGCTAGCATTTTGTATTTATTTAATATTTCATTGAAATTTTTAAAGAATAAGCGATGATTATAGGTGTTTTTTGTAACAAAAGTGCGTTTTCGGGACTATTCGGGAGATAATCGGGAAAAATAGTATATTCGGGAGTTTTCTCAAAATATGCAAAAATCGGGAAAAATCGGGAAAATAAAAACTATATATATTAGTCCTATTTCGACCCATAAGCCTATCGGTACGTAATTCCCGATGTTTTTGTTCACTAATTTTATTCGGGAGTTCCCGAAAAAAAGGCTTTACTCATGGTAAACAACATGTATTAAACTATACCAAAACAAATAATAAATTATTAATACTGTATTAGACTCTAAATTTACAAGACACTTTATAATGATTTATTCATAGTGTTTTAATAAATATTTTATATTGTGATTTTTTAAAAATAAATAATTACGGCAGTGAAATGATTATCGTTAACAAATGGCACTTGAGCCTCAACACAGTTTTGAAACTGCACTAGGTCTTTATTTAATAGTGTATCACGCTGTGATTTGGGGGATTGGGGCGTGAATGAAATAATTTAAAATACAACAATTTTAGATAAACCTTTCGCATTTATAATTTATTAAAATTTTTGTTTGGAACACTAAATGTGTAGCTAAACAAATAAATAATACTTTTTCAGACATACGGATGTCTCTGAAAATTACTTTGTTTTTGCTTTACTGAGAGATTTTTAAAGATAAAGTTTGTATTCTTTATGATACTTTATATAGTTTTGAGTATTAGAGTTTATTATGCTTATTACTAATTGTTTATTTCTAGGCTTACACTGTATAAATTACACTTTACATTAAAAATATATTTAACTATAATATAAATAACTTTAATTGTTTCTTTGTGTTATCAGTTGTTATGAAATGTATGGCAATTATCATGTATTTTGTGTTCGTCTCTAACAACCAAACGTTGTAATAAATCAAATCTATTTATGATTGTTATAACTTATAGTTATTAACATTAAATTCGTTTTATAAGTACGAACAAATAATTTAAATAATATTTAAGTGTCACTTATAAATAATTTAAAAATTTGAAACGTTAATACAATAAATTAATAATTATTATATTGATATTTTGATTTTATAAAAACATTATATTTTCAATAATAATGTCTGAGATTTTAAATATGTTTAAAATTTGTGCCACAATTTCCGACAAATTGAGAAAAGAAATTAAATTATTTCATGTTTTCAATGATTGGGAAAATGAGCAAAATATATTGTTTGTGACGACTAGTGATCGGGTCTATGGGTTGGGCAGTAATAGTGAGGGAGTGTTGGGTTTGGGACACAACCGACCCATACATACACCCAAAAAAGTAATACAACTAAAGTGTAATAATATACAAAACTTTTTCAATGGTAGAAATTTTGTATTAGCCTTAAACAGCGATCACCAGTTATTTGGTTGGGGTCGTATGGCTCTCAAAGAAAACAATTATAATAAACCACACAAAATAATATTATGTAATTCACGTGATATACGTGTTAAGAAACTATCATGTTTTGATTACACATTTATCGCTCTGACATGCGATGGACACGTATATCAATGTACATATCAAGCGACATATGGAATAATAAAAACAGAAAAGCCAATCAAAATACACTTTCCCATTGAATACAAAATTGCAGACATTATTTGTTCGTTTGAAAACTCATTTGGCATTACATCCGATGGAGAGGCGTTTATGTGGAGAATGTTTAGAAACAACGAGATAACAAGTACACCAAAATTATTACTAAACGTTACTAATATCCGAATGATATGTTTGACGTATAGCATAAATAAATTCCTATTAATGCATTCAAATGATAAACACGTTTACAAATATGATTTTGATAATGTTAAAGTTATGATACCGATTGGTAATTTATTGTTTGATGATTTTGTACCGGCACGAAATGAAAATGATTCTACAATTATTTGTATTAGCGCTGCACAAGTATTTGAATACAACAATATTATTTTTACATTCAACGAGACTAAATATGCAACAATTGATGACTACTCCATTAATAAATATCAAGTGACTTATAAAACCATGGACATAACAAAACACAATAATAGTATTCAAAGAATTAACAATAAACCACATGATAGTAAGACAATCTATTTATAAGTGAATTTATATAATTAATTATTTGGAATTTTCAATAAAAAATATGTTTAGAAACCAATTGGGAAATGAATTATAGGAAAATGTTTGATGAATTGAAAAGTCTCGGATCCGGAGGTTATGGTCAAGTGGTTATTGTAAAGGATAGACACACTGGTAGCGAATATGCGATTAAAAAATGTCAATTAAATTGTAATAATTTTTAAATATTTATTTTATCTACTTGATCATAGCGTCAAATTTTACTTTATTTTCATAGACATTATATCACTCATAAGTATTGAATAAAGTATAACTTTTATACTCGTTGATATACATATTGATTAAATTTTGATAAAAGTTTGTATGTGTAAAGTTTTAAAAATACAATGTACATTTTGAGCTGATTCAGACGCTATGTTCATTAATAACATAATTATTATATTTATTTGAATTAATTAAATATTAATCTAATTTTAAGGTTTAAATGAAAAAGACAAACAAAATGTATTAAAAGAAACGCAAAACTTGACAAAATTACGCTCAGAATATGTCATTGAATATCACTATTCATGGATAGAAAACAACTGTCTATACATTCAAATGGATTATTTGGCCGGAAATTTAACACACGATTTAAAAATAAAAAGAAGATTATTTGGAAAAATAATGAGTGAATTTGGATATTATATATCATATGAAATATTCAAACAATTGGTGGAAAGTGTGGAGTATTTGCATAAAAATAATATCATTCACAGAGACCTCAAACCCGATAATGTGTTGATTTCAAACACTATCGATAGAAATAATAGATATATAAAATTATGTGACTTTGGATTATCTAAGGAAGTGAGTGATGCCACGGATGCCTTCCAAATGACTGATTTAGACCTTCAATTTCAAGCGCCGGAAGTAAGCACCGGATGTTATAACCATTTAATAGATGTCTATAGTCTGGCACTCATTGGAGCGAAAATATTTGGTTTCGATTCCGACGATATCAGAGACGGAGTGTATGTTATTATGAATATTTAAAATTGTATTTTATTTATATAATTGGGGAAGGCAAATAGTTCGTATAATTCAAACAACTTTTAAACTATATAATGTTACACTTAAAATTTTTAGTCATTGGTTCATTTAATCATTGACTACCGCCTCTGCTATACATTAAATACAGTAAAGTTAATAACGAGCCAATTATTTCTGTCGCAATTATAGTTTAATAGTTATTCGAAATCTACGAGCGAACAGATTATTTGACCGGCTAATTATATACAGCTACATTAAACTAAATTTATATTTTTAGATTGAATTTTAATTTGCAAATTAATAATAATAATGCAAATCTGGAAAATAAATTGTTAGAACTATACCGATTGTTACTATCAATGAGTGTTAGTGTTTATACAGAGAATTGTGAAGATATTGCGGATATATGGAAACAAAGGCTCGAATGTGAAGTAATTTTACATAACATAAAGCGTTTATCACTTGAGACGATATATTATAACAAAAATGATGTATTATTTGACGATAATATTGAAAACAAATTCAAACAATTTTTAGAATATTTTTTTAGCTGTAATAAAACTGGTATTATTTGCCAAACATGCGACGAAAACATTGGTAAATCAATGTTGATATTATGTTCATTGTATTAAACTAATAAATAATAATTGGTGTTTATCTCTTCATAGAAATTACTAGTGTATGCAATACAGTTCAGCAACATTCCGATCGTAATTATTGCGAATTATCACGTACAAATTTTTGTCATTACTACTATTTAATTTATTATAATATAATTATTCTGAATTTATTCTGTCTATATAATGCTGAAAGTAATTTTATTATAGTTACCAGTGTAAACTTCCAATCGCACGGAAAACAGATCGCGCAACTAGATAACGTATACGATTTTGTTGCATTTGGTAAAGTAGAAAATATTATAAACAACAAGTTTTATTACATGAGCAAATCTATAGGAAATCGTAAGTGCTCTCTATCCAATATTCTAATATTTTAACTATTTTACACTAATAAAATGTATTTTTTAATTCTAATTAAAGTGTTAAATAAGTAGGCTATGATTAGTCAAAAGAAATTATTATATTTTCTATAACAGGTCGCAATCATAATGCGCTAATTATATTATTATGTTATAGATTATAATGCAAAATACTTAAATATATAATGAGTTTGTTCTAATGATTTCATACCTAATCATTATCTATATGACCATTTATGTTTTCCTACGAATATAATTAGAATAATGTGGTAATATCATTTAATTATGCTACAAAGTTTGTCAGAAAATAATCCGTGTTTAATTTTAAAATGAAACTATTAAATTTTTTAATATAATATCATTAAATTAATAATTTATAGTTAGTGTGCCGACAAAGGATCTTGTGGGAAATATTATTAAAGTATTTACATTAAAACCTCAATATTTATTTCAAATCTATAACTCTTGGATTGAAAACAAAGAGATTTACATTCAAACAGAGTTTTGTTCACAAACTCTATGGGATGTCATAAATGCAAAACACGTGATATTTGGGACACAAACCCATCACTCGTTGGCAATCATTTCAATTGATTTCCTTATTTCACAGCAATTGTTGAGACAATTATTACATTGTATTCAAGCAGTGATTGCTTTGGATATAAACATTGAAAACATTTCATCACTCGTTGGCAATCATTTCAATTGATTTCCTTATTTCACAGCAATTGTTGAGACAATTATTACATTGTATTCAAGCAGTGATTGCTTTGAATATAAATATCACAAACATTTCACTCAATACTAAACGTATTTTTATTGCAAACAATAATATAATGAGTGATAACTATATGAAATTTTATTGTCATGATTATAAATATCTGTATAATGCGAGTTCTACACAAGCAAACGTGAAAGTATTGTGTAACAATTTATCAATGATAATCAACAGTTTGTTTGAAATACAATTAACGCATATCAGGTATTTATATTTTTAACCAAATTAACATTCTACATTTTAAGTGTAAATTATTTATATTTAATAGGAATGACATCAAAAAGATTGATTACCAGAAATATATTTTAGACTGTTTTGGCGTAAATGTAAATCAAATGCAAGCATTTATTAATGGATTACTTGAAAAAACAGAGGAGAGAACACAAAATATAAATGATATAATAAATGAATTCAATAATATTTTTGATGAAAATAATATTAAAATAACCCCTAATATAATCTCGCGGTTGAAAAGTGAAATCCATATATTAAAGGCAAAATCAATGGATTGTACATTAATTTTTGAATATATTGAACAAATATTTAAACAACAATAGAAGTAATTAATTGTCTTATAAATGCTCTTTTATAGTATTTGTTATTAATTTGATAAAGTGGTTGATAATGATAACTAGATTACAATTTAATTAAATACCATGTAGTTATTAATTGTTTGTTAGATTTATTAACTCTTTCTTTGACATCAATACAATTAACAATGACGTGGTTACATTTAATATATGGTCATTAATTTAGTATTGATTTATTTTAAGTTTATCAAGAGAATTACAACAAAATTTATTACATTATTACATTTAAAAATGTTCATACAATTTTTCATATTTTAAGAAATATCACTTTTTATCTATTATTTAGATAACATTATAATCAAAATATTACACTATTTGCAATAAATAAAAAAAATATCAAACCTTAATTAACTTATTAATTAATTTTTTTATTATTAGATTTTGTACATTTAATAAATGGCATAATTTTAATGCATTTGTGGCGAATATTTAGGCAAGAAAGAGCGCCCTCTCGCGGGCCCGACGGGTGACCAAACCGGGCAACTTGTGTCCGCCCGCGTACACCTATTTGCCGAACCCATTAGCGGCGGCCGAATAGTTTTTAGCGTTCACGTACTTTAATAAAGTAGACGACTGGAGGTTACCGCAGCTTAAGTTAAATGTAAATGATACTAACTGCATCCGTATGGTGTGTTTTATTTGAGCATGTAATTTAAAAATAATGTTTATAAATTATTAATAACTTTTGACTTGGTTAGTTTTTTTATAGTAATATATTTTATGATATTTTAAATATTTATTGCAAATATTTTCAAATATAACCCCGGTCGCTGTAAATTTTTGTATATCGCTTTTAATTGTAATTAAGCCCTTCATAATATTGTTAGCCAGATCATCACTAAACACTACGCCCTACGCACCAAACACCCGGTGCTTCGGCTTAAGTTCAAATAATTTGTGGTCAAATTGGGTTTTGTTTAGGTATGTTGTGACTAATCGACTGGCCATTGGGTACGTCCAGCCCTTAAACATCCAATCAAAACAACGTCTCAATCCGAAAGTATCAGTCGGTATACCCTTATTAAAAAATCGGCCAAATATCCAACACCCGGTACGCGACGATAAGTACACCTGGTCATATTGTAATTTAGTCTAATGACACTTTATCTACAAATATACTATTTTAAATGTCACAAATGTTTTACCATATTTATAGTTTAAATAATTGATTCATTGTAGTTAATTTGATCATGGTTTAATTAAACTTGCATTCTAACTTACTTTGGCCAACTTGACCGCCACATCAATGCCTGAGTTGCCGACGCCCAACACAACCACCCGCTGGCTCTCTAACCCAGTCGTGTCCGACACAGTGTTTGTGTGCACAACAAGTCCCGCAAATAAGTGCCGATTCTTTATGTCGGGTATAACCGGCCGGTGATAACGTCCGGCGCATACAATTACCCCATCAAACACCGCGTCAAACACCCGGTCGTTGTCTATGTCGCGCACCGTTAGCCTCCATCTGCTCGTCCGGTTGTAGTCCGCGTTTTGCTGACAACCAATTAACTCGTGCCGTAGTTTTACGTACTTTTTAATACTGATTCTCTCCGCGTATAATAACAGGTATTCTCTCTATTAATACATAAATAAGGTAAAAATGTAAATAAAAGTTACAATGTTTAAAATGTTAGTTTATAACAATTACCGTAAGCGTGTGGTAAACATAATTGGGATAGTGTTGTGGGAACGGAAAGTCTGAGTAGGCGTTCATCTCTTTACTACTGTTTAGTGTTGTGGTCGGCAATAGTCGGGCGCCGGTATCGCAGGCCTCCCGTTGTGTTTCATCCCTATTAGCCCACAGACCGCACAGACTGTCAGACCTCTCATATACGAACACATCGTCGAAGTGCTGTTCCCGACAGGCGTTGAACGCACCCAAACCCAACTGACCCGCACTGATGATCGCGATCCTTTTGCCCGACATTTAACTAGATTTAATTGTATTTACTTCAATAATGTTAAAATTAATTTTCAATTTGGAATCTTAATCAAGTGTACAGTATGAAATGTCACCCCGATTAAACAAAACTAATAGAAATATATACATAAATTATTTTATTTATAAACAGATATACTAATATTAAAAATAATTTAATATTTTATTAATTATATTTAATCAAATATGTTAGTGTTAATTATTTATACTGTAATTTTGTAATTAATATATAAATTATATAATTTCAAATTCTATTTATATTTCATAACAAAATTTATTGTATTTATTATAAAACAAATTTTATAATGATAATAAGGATTACATAATAAACATAGAATTTTAATATTAAATGATAAAATAATTAATAATAATTTGTAAATAACTATATAATTTTTAGTATATTGTAAGATTATTTAGTATTATAGTAATAGTAAAATAACTATCAACTAAAAACATGATCAAGGGCAACATTTAATCAAGTCAGATCGTAACAGGGCACTTAAAAACATAAATCCAAAATAAAAATTAAAACAGATAGAAAACATAAGTAAAATAAAGTAACTTTATAAAGTAACTTAAAACACCATAGTAAAAACAATTAATAATTATTACTAGTTACTAGGTGTAAGGAATAGGGCCTTTTCTTCAGCCCTTCGTTTAATGAGCCCGTTAGATTTTTCTCGTTTTCCAGTTTTCCTATTTGTGACCATAATAATGTCGTCGAACTCATTAGCGGCGGCTAGGTAGTTTCTGGCTTTCAAATATTTTAATAACTTTGGCTTGCCATCAAACCCACCGGAGTTGAAAGTGAGCGAAACTAACTGTTTGTGTATATTCATAAATTACGCAAAGTATATTAAATAAATGTAAATTTTATATTACAAATAATAGTAAAGCATACTTTATATAAATATTTATTATAAATATAAGTATAGTACTTACGGCGGAAAATTGATTGTCGTTGACAAATGGCACTTGCTTTTGGACATAGGTCTCTTTTTCGTTTATATCATCGCGTAATATTTGTTCCGCCCTCTCCCGGGTAATGGGCGCTTTAATATCGGGACACTCAGTAGCACCGCACAAATGACCGTAGCCGATGGTTACACGTTCCTGGGCAGACCAAACTTATTTATTTAATATAGTTTTTTAATCAAAATTCATTTATGAAAAGTGTGGTTGTTAGAATCGTTCTCCATCCATCTCACTCTTCCCTACACTATGGGATTTAACATGGGCGTCTATGTTAATCTTATGGCTATATTTTAACATGTTGATTCTTATATAGGAAACATTGTTTTGAAGTGAAAATGAGTTTCTATGAAATTACAGCTTAAGTCTATGACATAGGTATAAAATATGGTAATGTTAGGACAATACTAACTTAATGGGACTCATATTAAGTCTATGGACAATGGTAATCTATTCTTTGAGCAATACCCGATTAGTGATTAACGTATATCATTGTTAAGTGATCCTTGTTTAATTATTATAAAATATCATTCATATTAGTTAGTATTTTATTAATTTAGTTCACCCCTTGATCATTATAGTAATTGGCCCTGAATTTCTCATGGCTCTTGATTAAATCTACGGCAGCTTGATTAACTTTACGATGTTTGCTCGTTGCTTTAGTAGTAGTGGTTGTGGTTGGGGTAGTGGTTGGGATAGTAGTTGGGTTAGTTGCAGGAATTGTGACCGGTATAGTAGACAATTGAGCAACACGAATATAATCTTCTAATGCACGCAAACAGCACATTATACACTCAATACCCCTTTTAACGCAATCAACAGCTCCACAAAAATAATCATATAGGTCATTATTAGCCGAATGCGAATGTTCGCTGCTACCAATATTCGCTGCGTTAACTACCACCATGGTAGCTAAAAGAATTGTCGTAGTTTTAAACATAGTGTTTTATATTAAAACAATATGCTTTATTGTTAAGTAAATGTTATTACACTTAATAATTGTTTATTAATTTATTTTTGATTATAAATTAAATGCGTAATAAGTTGCTCATTTATATACCATGTAGATTGCTTTTATTATAAACATTTTGAATTGCATATTAATTAATAAAACGTCTAATGTTTGGGAATTTTTAAAACAAAATGTTAACACAATCATTGGAAATTATATACAATTATGATTAGTGATTATAGATATTTCATTAAATTTTTAAATAAAATATTAGAATTAAATATACGGTAATTGATATCAAAAATTTTATAAAACCTGTTTTATAATCCACAATAATTTCAAATTGAATATAAAATTTTGAGTTCAATTATTCTTACAGATAGAAGGCATCCATTGACTGAAAAAGTTAAAATTTCATGTCATTATCAAATATAATTAATCTTTAATTTATTTAAATGCATAATATCTGGATAATTAAATTATAATTGAATGAAAACATAATTCCCCAATTGTCCTGATTTTGACTGTTTTATTCACAAATTTTACTCCCGAAAAATTGAACCTTTATTAATGAATAATTTTAATTAAACAGTTATTATAAAAATATTTACATTAATTATAAAGATAATGTCATTTCTTTATTGATTAAGTACAAAGTTTATAAAAATAAAAATTACATAAGTGACCAAGTTTGTATATCTACTTTTTAATTTTTAAAAATTACAATATTTCATAATTTATTTAATATTTTAATTATAATAGAAAAAGTGTTTTATGATAGAGTAAATATTTAAATATTTAATTTTAATCACAATTCATTTATGAATAATGTGGTTTATAGGATCGCTCGGCTGCTCCCTTACCCTTATATTTCCTTAATATCTTATATTATATTACAAATGAGATATAATTATAAAAATATGCTGATTTTATAATTCTGTATTTCTCAACATATAACACGATCGGTACACTATATGCTTATTTAATTATTTATTATAAATACACCACTATTAGCAATCAATAAATAATATATCAAAACTAGATCAACTTATTCATTTATTATTAGATTGTCTACATTGAATAAATGTAACAATTATAATTTGTCCCAGGATGTTTAGGCAACAAATAGTTGTCTCTCGCGCTCCCGTCTGGCGACGAGTCCGGGTAGAGTTTGTTTGTGTCCTTTGGGACCCGCTTTAACTTATTTGCCGAACTCGTTAGCGGCGGCCGAGTAGTCCCTGGCCTTCACGTACTTCAATAGCGTAGAGTTCTTGAGGGCAACGCAGCCCGAGTTGAATGTGAACGATACCAACTGCATCCGTATGGTGTGTTTTATTTGCGCATGGTTAATTCATAAATATGCAATGAAAATTACTATTATACTGTAAAATTATTATGAATTTAAATCTAGTAATATATAATTAGTATTTTACAATTATTAAATTACATTAGTTATATTTATAGTATTTTAATATATATTTTATCAGATTAATTCAAATAAAGCAAATAACTGGGCAAATATCGTTTAAAATAACCAGGATAAGCAACTTATGTATTAATACAGAACAACTTACGGCGGCGAATTGATTATCGTTAACAAATGGCACTTGAGCATCAACACAGTTTTGAAACTGCGCTAGGTCCTTTAATAACAGTGCCTCGCCCTGTGCCTGTGTGAGCGGCGCGCGAATAGTGTCGCAGCCCAGGGCAACACAATTGTGTCCGTAGCCTATCGTACGGATACCCTGGTATAAAGATAATAAATAATATATTTTAATGTTTTATCATTATTAATATTAGTTTTAGTTATTTTTCAATATTTATTATGAGTAAATAAAATTAATACAAAAATGTGAGTATAATTAACAATTAAAACATACCACTGGATCAACATAGAAATTGGGCACGAACTTTTCGGACGATTTAATCATGTCAATACCAGCCCTGTTAATATTTCGGCCACTAACCAACGCCACGACAAGAAAAAGTACCGTGATTGTTTTTATCATGTTGAGTATTAACTTTGTACTAATAATTTGAATACTATTATCTATGCGTTTATATACAATTATTTTGATCATGATAAAACGATTTTTACATAATATATGCTGTTCTGTGGCATTTGTTATTAATTTGATAAAGTGGTTGAAAATGATAAATAGACAAAAATTTAACTAAATACCATGTAGTTATTAATTGTTTGTTATATTTATTAACTCTATTGTTTGACGTCAATGCAATTAACATTGACGTGGTTACATTTAAAATATGGTTAAACATGTTTTATAAAATCAATTATTAAGCAACAATAGCATAATACCAAGTTATTAATCAAGTATTGATTTATTTTAAGTGTATCCAGATAATTTTAGCAAAATTTATTACATTTTTACATTTAAAAATGTTTATACAATTTTTAAAAAATATCGCTTTTTATCTACATTGTATCTATCTACATTTATCAACATCTATGTTGTATTAATATTAAATTATAATCAAAATATAACACTATTGGCAATAAATAAATAATATATCAAAACTCAATTAACTTATTTATTATTAGATTTTTTTACATTAATTAAATGTTATAATTATATTGCATTTGTCGCAAGTGTTTAGGCAAGAAAGAGCGCCCTCTCGCGGGCACGTCTGGTGACCAAACCAGGCAACTTGTGTCCGCCCGCGTACACCCATTTGCCGAACTCATTAGCGGCGGCCGCATAGTTCTTGGCCTTAACGTCCTTCAATAGGGTAGACGACTGGAGGTTACCGCAGCCCAAGTTGAATGTGAACGATACCAACTGTATTTTAGTTGCGCATGGTTTAATCCAAAATAAAATAAAAATTCATATTAATTTATAAAATTATTATAATTCGTAAACTATTATCATATGTTTATTTACATGACTAATATTTGATTAAAATTTATTGTTAATTTATCATGCTTTAGATTTGTAGAGAGAGATTTATCTAGCTTTACACACATTTATCTAGGATATTTTAGTAAATATTTTAGGGAATTTGTTATATAGAATAAATGGTATCAAAAACTTACAGCAGCGAATTGATTATCATTAACAAATGGCACTTGAGCCTCCACACAGTTTTGAAACTGCACTAGATCCTGGTGTAATAGTGCCTCGCCCTGTGCTTTAGTGATCGGCGCGTGAATAGTGGAGCAGCCCTGGGCATTGCAGTTGTGGCCGTACCCTATCGTACGGATACCCTATTAAAACAAATGAAACTTTTGGTTACTTATAATTAGCAATAATTAATTTTAGCTAATTTATGACGATTATAAATTACATGAAATAAACATGCACACATAAAATTATTGTCAACAAACAACATACCACTGGGTCGCCGTAGAAATTGGCCCTAAACCCCCGATTATGTTGTAATATAATAAACAATTAATAACTAGATGACATTTAATTAAATTGTTATCTAGTTATCAGTTTCAAGCACATTA
>CAJPIZ010001626.1:0-15983 GCA_905368565.1 Medioppia subpectinata | reverse complement strand
AGAGAGAGAGAGAGAGAGAGAGAGAGAACACATATTGAAATAAGTGGTAAGATAAAATTTATAAAGATCATTTAACAAATGTCTAAGTTCACACATTATGCCTTAATGATTAAAATGATAATAGTTGTTACCTTATAATATATAAAAGCGTGTAAAAGAGAGTATCATTTTGTTCATTTAATAATTACTTTATTATTATAATTAAATAATTATTAAATTTAGGTTAGATAATTAATTTTCAATAAATAATCTTGGTTGTTTTATATTTAGTAAACAATGTGTACACAAATACACCAATTGGTGTACATTTCGTGTTTAATCGGCGCCTGTTTTGCCGGCGAACACCTATCGCTAAACGGCAACCAATGGACGACTTATTGTCAAAACAAATGTAAGTATTAAATACTCAACAATTGAATATTACACTACTTTCTAACATAATTACCATTACGTTTAGCCATCAAATCGTCGGCTACAGTGCCGGGCACTATATACACAGACCTGCGGGCCAGTGGCCACTTGGCCGAGGAGTTGCTCAGCGGTTATAACGATGTCAATTACCGGTGGGTCTCGTGGGACAACTGGACGTATGAGCGCACGTTTGACGGTATGTATCGATTGATATGCACTGCTATTACTAATGTTATAATAATCATTTCCCCCACTACTAAATGGTAGTCCCGGCGGCACTGCTTACCAAACAAGTGGTCAATTTGGTGGCCGAAGGGGTGGACACAGTGTCCAAGATATACGTGAACGACCAGTTGGTCGGCGAGACAGTCAACCAATACGTGCGGTACGTGTTTGACGTGAAGAAAGTGGTCAAAAGTGGCCAAAACACTATACGCGTGGCCTTTGAGTCGGCGCTAACCTACTCGCGTCGACAGCACCAATGGCATCACGACAAGTACCACTACGATATGATACCCCGTATGTGTTATCGCACCAGACCTTAGATTTTTACATTAATGCTATAATTATTTTGTGTGTTTTATGACAAAACAGAGTGTTTCCCCAAAGAGTATCGCGGCGAGTGTCACAACCAGATGATCCGCAAAATGCCCGCATCATTCAGCTGGGATTGGGTTAGCATACCTGTCCATCACATACCTGTCCATCACATACCTGTCCCCCCACTCATCCAACTGTACCCTTAATTTTATATGTATTTTAATCTCTCCCCCAAAAGGGACCGGCATTTCCCACACAAGGCATATGGAAACCCATCGGTCTGGAGGCGTACGACCGGTCAGTGGTGCGCGACATCACCGTCGAGACCACAACCGTGAAAGACTCGCCGACCAAATGGCAGCTCAACACCGGTGTGTTCATCGAGTCGGCGGCCGCCGTAACCGTCAAACTGACAGTACATCTGGACGATCGGGAACTTATCGCTGGCCAGGAGTACGCGCTAACGCCGGGTGCGGACGGCACCAGCAAGGTGAAACTAATCATCCCGGTGGACAATGTGGAGCAGTGGTGGCCTAACGGCGTGGGCAAAGCTACTCAGCGACTGTACGCGCTTAAAGTGAGCGCCGTTTTCCCGGACTCGCCCGGCGAACAGTCCGTTCAGACCCGACGGATCGGCTTCCGTACGATCGAAGTGATACAGACGCCGGTGAAGCCAATTGGGCTCACGTTTTACTTCCAGGTGAACGGACAGCCATTCTACGCCAAAGGGTCCAATTGGATACCCGCCGACAACCTCCAGGAGCGCATCACACGTGACTACTTGCGTGGGCTGATGCAGTCGGCCAGGGATGCCAACATGAATATGATGCGCGTCTGGGGCGGCGGTGTCTACGAGTCCGACTATCTGTACGAGTTGGCCGACGAGTTCGGTATTATGATTTGGCAGGACATGATGTTCGCCTGCAGTCTATACCCCACGGATCCGGCCTTCTTGGCCACCGTTGACCAGGAGGTGACCCAACAGATGCGTCGACTACAACACCACCCGTCTATAGCCATATGGGCCGGTATGTGAGCGCTCGACTCAAATGTTATCGTATTGTTTTAATGAGCGCCGGTATGTCTGTAACCATAGGTAACAACGAGAACGAGGGTTTTGTGCGATTGGGCAACAAGAATGAGACGGCTATACATAAAGCCGATTACATCGAGCTCTACATCACTCATATCAGGCGCCTGATTCTGGACCACGACATGAGCCGCACGTTCGTGGGCTCGAGTCCGTCGAATGGCGATGAAGAGGTTCAGGAGGATTGGGTGTCCGGCCATTTGGCCGACACCCGTTACGGCGATGTCCACTACTATACGTATGACAAACCCCTGTGGAATTGGCGTCAATACCCCAGCGGTAAGTTTGCCTTGATACCCGCCGACAACCTCCAGGAGCGCATCACTCGGGAGTACTTGCGTGGGCTGATGCAGTCGGCTAGTGATGCCAACATGAATATGATGCGCGTCTGGGGCGGCGGTGTCTACGAGTCGGACTACTTGTACGAGTTGGCCGACGAGTTCGGTATTATGATTGACAGGACATGATGTTCGCCTGAGTCTATACCCCACCGATCCGGCCTTCTTGGCCACCGTTGACCAGGAGGTGACCCAACAGCTGTGCCGACTGCAACACCACCCGTCTATCGCCATATGGGCCGGTATGTGAGCGCTCGACTCAAATGTTATCATGTTTTTTTTAATGAGCACCGGTATGTCTGTAACCATAGGTAACAACGAGAACGAGGGTTATGTGCGTTCGGGTCCCAAGAATGAGACGGCCATACATAAAGCCGATTACATCGAGCTCTACATCACTCACATCCGGCGCCTGATTCTGGACCACGACATGAGCCGCACGTTTGTGGGCTCGAGTCCGTCGAATGGCGATGAAGAGGTTCAGGAGGATTGGGTGTCCGGCCATTTGGCCGACACCCGTTACGGCGATGTCCACTACTATACGTATGACAAACCCCTATGGAATTGGCGCCAATACCCCAGCGGTAAGTTTGCCTCCGAATACGGCTACATATCCTACCCGTCCGTCGAGACACTGTTGACCGTATTGAACGAGACTGACCTGACGTTCCCGATCGGGGCGGCGCTGGAGCACAGGCAGCACCACCCCGGAGGTACCAAATCCATCGAGAAGGCGATTGGTAAGTTTTTTGATGCTTTTTAAAGTTATTATCTAGTTTGTATCTAATTGTGTAACATGTGTGTTTGTTTTAAATTATTGTAAAGCATTATCGTTGAGAGTTTAAAACATGGTCTATGTTGGAATACTTTTTAATCTAGTTCTTATGTACTTTTATTTCACCCAGCCACTTATTTCAAACTACCCTCGAAGGGCGGTGTCGATCGGTTCGCCGATTTGGTGTACTTATCACAAGTAATACAAGCGATGGCTATGAAAGTGGAGACAGAGTTTTACCGCCGCAACCGAGCGATAGACCCGAAGACGGGTAACGGGAACACAANTTGGTGTACTTATCACAAGTAATACAAGCGATGGCTATGAAAGTGGAGACAGAGTTTTATCGCCGCAACCGAGCGATAGACCCGAAGACGGGTAACGGGAACACAATGGGTGCCCTGTATTGGCAGTTGAATGACATCTGGCCGGGCACTACCTGGGCGTCCATTGAATACGGGGGCAAATGGAAAATATTACAGTCGTATGCGAAACAGTTCTTCCAAAACCAGTTGTTAACAGCATATGAAGACACCAATGAGACACTCAAAGTATGTCAACTCTCTCTCTATCTTTCTCTCTCTCTCTCTCTCTCTCTCTCTCTCTCTCTCAGAAATGTAATGAATAACTGAACCCAAACTATAGGTAGACTTAGTTCGCGACGATATGGAGGGCGAGAAGGTATACGACCTCTACGTCGGTGTCTATAACTGGTCGTCGACTAAAGCCGTGTCCGAAATGTACGCCAAATGCAAATCAGAGAAAGGCTTTTCTGTGGCCACTGTTTGGACGCAACACATCCCAGACCTGCTCTCCAAAGCCAAGTGTGACGACCGGAGCGAATGCGTGATACGGGTGGAGGCGCCGCACTTCAAGGTTAGTAAACAGTGTTAATGATGTGATTAATAATTACGTTATACACGTTAATAGGCGTCGAGTTTTCTACTGCTAACTGAGCCCAAAAACGCTCTCTACGTCGGTGTCTATAACTGGTCGTCGACTAAAGCCGTGTCCGAAATGTACGCCAAATGCAAATCAGAGAAAGGCTTTTCTGTGGCCACTGTTTGGACGCAACACATCCCAGACCTGCTCTCCAGAGCCAAGTGTGACGACCGGAGCCAATGCGTGATACGGGTGGAGGCGCCGCACTTCAAGGTTAGTACACAGTGTTAATGATGTGATTAATAATTACGTTATACACGTTAATAGGCGTCCAGTTTTCTGCTGCTAACGGAGCCCAAGAACGCTAATGCGTGATACGGGTGGAGGCGCCGCACTTCAAGGTTAGTAAACAGTGTTAATGATGTGATTAATAATTACGTTATACACGTTAATAGGCGTCGAGTTTTCTACTGCTAACGGAGCCCAAAAACGCCAAACTCGTTGCACCCAATGTGAAGGTCGTGTCGGTGACCGCCACTGCCGTCAGTCACGTGTTTGACATAACGCTGTCCACCGAAGCCGTGGCCCCATTCGTGGCGCTCGACCTGAAGCTCGGATCGGGAATTTGCGGTCATTTTGTGGACAACGGGTTCTTCATGTTTGACGAGACAAAGACAGTGCAGTTTGTGGCCAAAGGAGATGTCAATGAGAAACATATTGCCGACAGTTTGACTGTTAAGACTGTTACAGACGTGGTCTGAGTTTATTGATATGAATTTGCATTTGTTCCTGCTTAAATTATTAATAAAGTTTTCATAAGTATATTCATTTAATTTATTGCAACTAGTTAGTTTAATTATACTGTCATAATCAAATTAATTCACATTTATTAACATTTAACATTCAGTTATTGTAAAAGATTGTGCAAAGTTTAAACTTGAAACACTGCATAAAGACAATAACCATTCTAACATATTCTTTAAACTAGATTTCGGCAATCACATTTATCTAAATGATAATAATTGGGGTAGTTATATAAATAAAATAATAATTAATCGTAAAACTTAGTGAATATCCGTCGGGTGCGGGCGATAACGGTATCATTTTTGGTAAATATGGGCTGTACTGGACTGTTTAGATTGCCCCAGATTAAACCATCATTCCAAACCTATTATGATGGTATAATAAATTATATCAATAAATTACCACGGCTATAAATGTCTTTAGTAATAGTGTGCTAGGAAGGCTCTGGAAGAGTTTTTACTATGTCAAGTTTTCATACCGAACATGGTAGCTATTTAAAAAAATTTATGGTAAATATTGTTTAAATTTTAAACTTTAAAAATTCAATATTTTTATAGCTTGTTGCTTTAATAAAAATTAGTAAGTTTTCTTGCTAACCTCAATTAAAACTTGGTTATTATTAAGTTTGTAAGTTTGTGTGTTTTCTAATCAGTAAACTACAAAAACAAAATAATAAAACAAAAATTAGTACCTGTATTGATAACATGCGCTGTAATAACGAGTATACAATTTGATTCCATAGGGTAGGAGTGCTCAGGAATCGCATAGTGAAGAGCACCTTTTCGGGCGCCAAACTAATACCCGACACGATTAACAACGCGGGCGTAACCCCTGGTATACCAATGTATTTGATGTGGCACTCGTCGTAGGCGGGTGTGCGCACCCTGTGCTCCAGATGCATTGTGGTCGTTTTGCGGTTAAATACATATAGCTCGATCAACACCACAAGCGGGCTGTCCTCAGTGCCATCGCCCGTTATAATGAATTTGGCGCTCAGCACGCCCTTAATGAAATGTGCATGCACATAGTCGTTGTGCTCGATGTCAATTAAGTTTTCCATTACTTGCTATAAATAAAGTGAATTTAATAATTTGTATTCAATTTTTTAGTTTTAAGTAAGGGTTATAAATATTAATCATAATTATTCAACAATTTATTAGTTATTAGATAAGTACTGTACTTGTGCTATTAATTAAGTTTATTAATTATGTAAATGTATTACAGGGTTTACACTGCCATAATTCAAATGTACCTGTGATGATGTATATATCTTGTAGGTGTATTTGGAAAGTACTGTAAGGTTGGGAATGTTGTACTTCTTGGACAGGTCTGGGAGGCAGTGGTCGGGCTCTGCATCGCTGCTGTGATGCCAGACGTATATCATGTCGTTTCGCTCCATCACTCGCCACCGCTTAACCCTTGCCTTCAATGCTTTCAATTCGCTCTCTATTTGTGCATAAATAATATGATAAATAAAACTTTATTAATTACTAAACATGGTAATTTATATTTTACCATTAAATAATTATCCTAGAGTTAATACTTAATAATATAATCACACCATATTTATATTATTAAAACATTGCACAATGTTTTACACCAATACTCTGCTTTCACAGATACAAATCATTTTAATTTAACTACAATCAATCTAGGTAATACTGAATTTTATAAATTTTTAATAAAACATTTAATTGTCAAAATAAAAAATAAACACATAGAACATTACGATTACTTTCGAGATTAGGTATTTGTTTGCACTGTCCGTCTCCGCCAAACCTCCAGCCATGGAATGGACACTGAATACAGTCGTCGCCCGACTCTGACTCAGTCACCACATGTCCGCCGACACCGAGATTTGCGCCCAAATGTGGACAATAGGCGGACAACACGTGGACAGCACCCGACGGACCCCTAAACCCCACCAATTGTTGTCCGCATAACTCAAAGGCCTTCACCTGATTTACGGGCAATTCTCGCGAATCCATTACAATAAACCACGTGTTGGGGTAACCCATCTCTCGGCTGTACGTCACGTCTCCAATCGGCTTATGCTGTGTTGAGTAAAATTACCATAGTCATAATTGTTACCATAATTGATATATGTAACTATACATACGTCATATATGGACTCTTTGACTTCAAACAGCACTTTCCATAATATGTAGGATAAGATTATCATGATCAATGTGATGTACGCCCACATGATCAAATGATTGCTGTAGTGATGTTGGTTAAAATACTGATGTACATATAATTAAATTTGTTGTATATAAAAGTTGTTTGTGTATTATTATTGTTTGGTACATGCAATGGCAAATGTGTTTTATTAATTTTAATTAATCTATTTTTAAGGTTAAAAAAATAAAACTTTATATAACTCGGTTTAAACTTGGATTAAAAACTTTTGAAAATACGCGAATAACCCCACATTTCTACTCTAAATTTAATTATATAATTAAAAATAAATATTGCTAATTGGATGCACCTATAAAACCATTTTGATTTGTTATCCGTAAATTAAGTAATTTCTTATACCATATAAATTTTAGTGATTTGTATTTATATCACGTGGTAAGGCATATTTTGAAAACAGCCTGCCCATAATAATGCCCAACATATTGACCAAGTTAGCCCCAAAAGTGAGTTTCGTCGAGTCGATACCCGTCGAGTTTCGGAACAAGCGCTACGGCACGGCCCGAAAAAACTCGGGCCTCACCAATGAGATGCTCGTCTCGTTTGAGATCCGGGCTCTCGTGGCGGACAAGTGTTACCGCAATCCTCACCATTCAAACGCGTTGTCCGACACTAACCTACAACTGACCGAAGCGTTCGGTCGACCGCTGGAGGACGGCATTGATTTGACCGGTTTTGACGAGTTTTGTTTTAACCTTAAAAATCCGTTTTATTTTCACGCCATTCACTACTGGAATGTTATGATATTCATGTTTGACGACTACATGGCTCAGTTGGATGTGACCGACCCTCACAATAGATACGCTATAAGGTATGGGTGAGTGAGTGAGTGAGTGAGAGAGAGAGAGAGAGACCATATTAAAACTTTCTTTTATTGGTTAATACGCAGTGCTTTCCGGCGGCCTTCATGAGGGCAACCCGTATCGGGTCGTCAGTCAGCCCGATGTGCGAGAGAGAGAGAGAGAGAGAGAGAGAGAGAGAGAGAGACTGTATATTAAAGTTTACTGTACATTATATGAAGTTTACTTTACATAATGTAATTTTGCGATCATTTCTTTATTTGTATCGCTTGTGTACAGCGAGTGGCAGAAAAAATACCTGTTGGGTGAGAGCGACGGCACCACCGGTTATGACGTATTGCTCATAAAATCAGTGAAACTCATGAAACATATGCTAAACGACGATCAGTACGTGCGACACGTTTTGGTAACAGTGCGATGGTTTGACTCATACCTGACCGTCAATTTGGCCAAATACGATGACAAACTTTTCACTTATGAACAATATTGGGAACTTAGGTAATTTTAAAGAGCGAGAAACATACATATACAGAAAGCGAGAGAGAGAGAGAGAGAGAGAGAGAGAGAGAGAGACCATATTAAAACTTTCTTTGTCTTGTGAGTCCCACTCTGGGATTATCATTACCCATAGATTTATCATTAGTCTTACTATCACCAGCCTATTGGCTTACAATTACCCATATTGATCATATGTTATAAAGTTAATTGTTGGATACAAATGTGTATATAATAGAATTAAACATATTAAAAAGTCGCTAGCTAAATTCTGTTTCATTTGTTGTGCATCTCATGCGTACGCACCTGTATATATATAGAGACCAGGACTCGGCCGCCGATATTAGTGGCATAATGATGGAGAGGGTGAACAACTTGGACGTGATGTCGCACATCGGGCTGACTGACGACCCGATACGGGTTGCCCTCATGAAGGCCGCCGGAAAGCACTGCGTATTAACCAATGAGGTGTATTGAAAGTGAATGTCAGAAATTCTGACTCAGAATTACAGGTATTGAGTATAACGCTGTCTAACAAATCATAATCTAAGTAATAGGTGTGTGATATACAGTAGATGGCGAGCTGACCCCCAGTCAAACTGCATTGCTTTACTAACTATCAATTTTTCTAATATTTAATTAGCAGTTTAATTATATATGCAATATTATTGTATTTAAAAAACGCATTTTATTTTTAATTACTCATCACAATCTGTTTTTGAATTTTACGTGTATTGTATAATCTGTTGTCTTAATACTAAATAATGATAAAATTATTATTATTGATAGTATTGATGCAATTGATTGCGCCGTCGGATGGATTTTCTAACCAAGATGTAATATTTAATCCAGTGAAACAACTGGCTGATTCTACCATATTAAATTCAGATTTGAATCCACTTTCGCTACTTTCAATCATTACGTCTTTTAACCCAATGTCAGTGCTGTTAGAGACCAATTCAATATACGATGTGTCAACCCTGCCATTTGTGCCCGAATACTATCCCTCGGAGTTTTTTGCCACCGGATATACAAATCTCTTCGGGTTTTCAAAATCGGGTCAACCCGTTTACGGCAAAGTAGGCCGTTGTCTGCGTTTGACTAATAACAATGCTGTTGACATATTGTACAGGCAATTTATATTGCATATAACCGCTGATTTTATTCGCAAAAATAAAAATGCCCTGTTGTATATAAGCTTTTTGAATATGACACCTGAAAATGTTATATTATTGGGTATGAGGAAAAGTAGCGAGAAAATCGCAGAGTAAAATGAAAATTATTTTTTATTAATAACCAAAATAGTAATTCAGATTATATATCGGCCATCATTTTTGGCAACTATTGATCTTCTATATTATTGGGTATGAGGAAAAGTAGCGAGAAAATCGCAGAGTAAAATGAAAATTATTTTTTATTAATAACCAAAATAGTAATTCAGATTATATATCGGCCATCATTTTTGGCAACTATTGATCTTCATTTTAGTAGAGATTCAATATTTTCCAAATAAAAATGGCTGCCCTGAGAGTCAAAGAAGTAAGTGATGTCTATTTCGACCACTACTTTTGTTTTGACATTTTTACCACTAAGACATGATTGCAAAGTGTGATATAATAGCCAATCTTATAGAGTAATAACTNTTCCAAATAAAAATGGCTGCCCTGAGAGTCAAAGAAGTAAGTGATGTCTATTTCGACCACTACTTTTGTTTTGACATTTTTACCACTAAGACATGATTGCAAAGTGTGATATAATAGCCAATCTTATAGAGTAATAACTGAAGATTCTAATGAATATTAGAGATATATTTGCTCAAAAACATAAATTATGTTTAAGGTGATTTTAAAAATATCTCACCTGAAAAATAGGCCAAAAATAGCCATATTTTGGGTATATTCCCAAATATCTGCTCGGGATCCTTTCCTGGCCCCTTATAAATGGTTATAAATGGCTAAATTTGTTAAGCCTAAGTTGACCAACAATTTTATATTTAAAAGTATTTGATCGGACTTAACACAGTCTCATGGCACATGATTGTTTACAAGTCGGGGTCGACTCAATCGGAGCCAGACTTAGTGGTCATAACCTTTAAATTTTAACATTTTAAACAATTCACTAAATAGGTTGATAGCCAATGCATTGCCTCCGACTCTAATACTGTTTGAAATAAGCTATTAAATATTCATTTAATACTATAATTCAAATTTAAAAAAAACTTTGATGTGTTCTCTATGGTTAGTTTCATCTGGCAACCCTACTTCTTGTTATAAATATATTAATTTTATTACATATAATTGAAGCTAATATATTGAAGTATTGAATAGAGTTTAAATGAATTGGTTCATACAATGCATAAAAATTTTACACTTATTCAAAGTCAAGTAAGACAAATTTTCTCGCTATTTTCCCTCATGTCCAATATAATGAATATAATAATTAAAAAATAAAATTTTAAACTTAATTGAAAATATTTATTAAGCAGTTATATTTATTTATCATATAAACAATTATGATAATTTATAAAATATCAACTAATAATTTAAAAGACTAATAAATATCACACACATAAATATTACATGTATGGCTAATACTACGAGTATACACGAGTAAAATTGAAGCTAATATATTGAAGTATTGAATAGAGTTTAAATGAATTGGTTCATACAATGCATAAAAATTTTACACTTATTCAAAGTCAAGTAAGACAAATTTTCTCGCTATTTTCCCTCATGTCCAATATGTGAGCATGATTAAATTCAATTACATATCTGTATATTGTAATCCAATTAATTTACATATTTATTAATTTTGTGTTAAATATAATAGCGACTTGGTTCGATATCGCTGTTATGCTTAATAAACAATTTAGTGATCAATTATGCATTCTATACGATGAGAATCCAATATTTCATACCATAATCAATTTTGCTGTCCAATTCTATAACACCAATATTCGTAATCAAACCATAACCAGGAATATGGCGGACGAAGAATTGCTAAGTCTGGATGAAGTGCCCCTTCATATCGGCGGCAGAAACACCAGTTATCAGAGAATACCAGCTCTGGTTAAAAGTGGCACATGTTTACCACATCTCAACCATATATCCAAAAGTGATTGGAATTTGTTTATTAACACTAATATCAATTGTATAGAAGAGGGGAGACGTGAGAGTGGGGGTCAACCTATCGATGAGTATCTTAAGATTTGCAACTAAACAACACAAACCCAACTAAACTAAAACTAAATTATTAAATAAAAAACAAAACAAACCCAAAATCACAGCTAAGAAAAATATATCACTTTATATCATGAGACGGCAGAAAAGGGGACAAATTATTTTTAACATATGAATATTGTATGAATAACATAGGGCTATTTTTTATTTTTGAAGCCTTTTTTGAAGCACTTGCCTTCACATGCTTTATATCAAACAATAAAATTGATTTTTAATTAAATTATAACATTTTAAAATTTACCAAAATGCTTTTAATGATAATTTGTTAATTATTTAATTTACATTATTATATTTGCATTCAATGTATAATTTTAAATTGCAATAAATTTAAAAATTTCTAAATAAAATTCTTATCAATATATAAAAATTATAATTTATTTATTTAATTATTAATAAGTTAATTATTGTTACAAAATTTCATAAAACTTATTTTAGATAATGTTAATTGGGTTTATAATTTTTAACAATTCATTCATCAAGAATGTGATTTATTAGTTTTATGTAACTTTTAACAAAAATATGAGATTGATCACTTGTCTACATCAATATAATGATTATCATTAAGTCCTGATTTATACCTGGGACAAATTGCTGACCAGTAAATATTACCCTTTAAAACGTACAACACTTGATGCACATACTCTGTCAGCTCAGGTATGCCGTACTCTACGAGTTGTGAGCCGTAGTTAATACACGCATACCATTGATAGTGCACTTCGGCCACCATCTGGTCGACGGCCTGTTGACAGTGCCAGCCCTGGTGTGCCATTAACAGGTACAGGTAACTGTATTTACCCTGATCCTTCAACACTTCCGACTTGAATGAATAGATATCGTTTACAAGGGCTGTATGTTTAGCGCTCGCGATGTTAAACGCCCGCCACAGGGGGTCAGCGGGCATGCCATGAGCTGATGCATCCAAATTACAGCACCGCTCTATGAATATGCTAAATACTACCATTCCTACGTCCCTCTCCCTGTGATCGGAAGTACAACACAATTTAACATTGTAACGTTTAACAACTCCCTCCCTCCCTAATTTATAAATTATAAATAAATATTAGTCTCTCTACTTTGTATTTTAAAATAATTTTTATTTTACTAAATTAACAGATATACGTATTCCAAATAACTACTGATTAAGTTAACGTTAAACTATTGTATTTGAACAAAATAAAAACCATCATTGAAAAAACATAAACATAACAAAAAATAGCAATTCGTATATTTATAAAATAAATGTTAACTATCTATAATTCATAATAATAAAAAAACAATTTATTCTTGCTACTACATATCCCAAATACCCACCATATATATCTAATGTGAACATGTTGGTAAATCTCTCTAATTATTGAACTCTCTCTCAATAGAACTGCCATTTCAAACCTAATTTAAGATTTAAAATATAAACATTTAAAACCAATAGACTTGTAGACTTAAAAATTGTAACTTCTTAACATTTGCATAAATATAACTTTAGCTTTAGAATACATTTTAAAAAAATTTAAACATATTTATTATTCTCATAATTGTGTTATTAATATTAGAAAATAAAATTAATTGCAATACAAATCAACCCAAACTTTGGGGTATTTCTCTTTAATCCATTGGTTGCGACTATCGGTGCAATCGATGCTAAAATCTGCAACACGGTTGTTTAAATTAGCTGCCAAAAACACATCAAATTCACCTTGATCCAAATATTTTATATCACACTTTATAAGCCTTATAGTCGTTGGGCAACCGATCGACTCAAACGACCGGTTAGTGAACGGATCCCTAGATTGGAGACTGAATTCTAGATTTAAATTCTTTGCACTAGTATTGCAACCAATAGTGAAGGCGTGTTCGGCCACACGTTCTATATTGCCGCCACCTAGATACAATCTGTTGAGTGCTGGCAAATTATTAAACGCATTGGAATCTACCGACTTTAATGATCTAGAATAAATATCAATTGAGGTGCAACTATTTAATCCCGACACGCTATTTGTGTGTAACGTAGCCACATCTGAATGAAGCAGTTGGAATCCGGTTATATTTTTCAACGTGTTGATTGCGCCAAATAAATCCGACCGATTAGTCACCGACTCTGTGACGGGCACTGAGTCAATAACTAAATTGGTTATGGTAGTCTCAGTGCCATTAAACGCCCACTGGTGTACACGTGTTAGATTAGTTGTATCGTGAATGTTTATTGATTTAAACTGTATGCCACCTAATGCGTTGGCCGGTAATTCATCTATAGCGGTGTTGGTTAATTCAAGCTGGCTAAAAGGTTCGATATCAGCAGGCAGTTTGCGTTATAAGTCGCTGAGTATGGCTTTTATATCGAAACTCTCAGTACCCGAACACATAATTGAGCATACCCTAGGATTATCAGCAAACCAACATGGTGATTTAATGGGATAGCCATTGGGGCATGTTGTGTATTTGCCAACAACGTGGTTAATTGAAACAATTAACGTTAATAGATATGCTGTAATAATGAAATACTTTTAAATTATATATACAATTATTTATAATGAAAAGTACCAAAGGTTTTATGTTAATTAGACTAAACTAGCCCTGACACAATTTAATATAAAGGTGAATGCAAATGACTAGACGTCTGTAGAAATGTGTGACCATTCTTATTCATCTCTATATCAAATGAGTACCAAGCTAGTTTATATTAACATAGAGTTTCTGGCAACTTTTAATAATTAATGTATCATACTTATTCTATTGAAATACATTAGTAACAAATTTGTGTTAAATTTCATATAAATTCACCAACAAAATGTTAAAATGCTTTGTGGTTTGCTTTCAATTGTACTTTGCTATTTTATACTTTTTTAAATAATCGCAAAATCTCGGTGAATCATGCGTAATCCTTTAATATTAGATATTGTAGTATTTTGTAAGATTATTTAATCTCTATTATGATTTCAATTAAACTTAAAAAATATTATTTTTTTAAATTCTATAAAACAATTTTAAAATTATATTTAAAAAATACTCTAAAATATTTTTTTTAATTAAATTGTAATAATAGTCCGTAATTTACTATAACTTTTTTTTATTAACATAATATGTGTCATTATAACTCAAGTCAGATTAGTTTGTAATTCATATTTTGATCTAAATTTGTCACATGATTTATTGATTTGTACAATTAATCATCTAGGTCTCTATTACTCATATATACTATATAATGTACTGTTGCTCAAAAACCGGCCGCGGCTGATTTTTTTAGAGTGACCAGGTAATTCCCTCAAAAAATCACATGAAATTATATATTAATAATTTAATAGAAAATCAAATTGCTTATCAGATATTAATCTTTTTGAGTTTGTTATATTTTGGTTTTAAATAATTTATATTATTTTTATGAAAGAATTTGATTAATTGTGGGTTGAAATCGGTTAAGATTTTTACATATTTAAAAAACAAAAATATTATCAAATCTGAGAAATTGATTTTTCTATATTTAATTCTAAATAATTTGATGTATAAGTCATTAAAATCGAACAAGTAAATCTCCCGCAATATGGGATTTATTGAAAAATTGCATGGGCACTAATTAAATTATATTTAGTGTTAACATTTTGATGTATTTATTGTTAATAATAAAGAAATATTTTACAAACTTTTTTTGCATTTAACATTATACGTAATGAAAATTTAGTTCACTTTGACTTAAAATTACTCATATACCCAGGCATATTTTAGAAATTATGTCAATGGCTTATTTTGATCTAACATATCTGGTTATAAGACGAAGTTATGAAGTCAATTTACCAATTACATATTTGGTCTAGGTGCTACATGCAATTAATACAACACTTAAATCAATACTGATTCAATACATGTCTATCTTTAAATATAAGGCAGCATTATAAGGAAACAAACATCTAATAATTGATAAATAGATGATAAAAAATGTTCAATTTTAAATAAAAGTCGTGCTTAAAGGTTATATGTTGGTCACTCTATTCTTACACAAAGTACGATAGCTTTTGAGCAACACTAATATAATGGAAAGTTTATTAGTTATCTATTAGATAAGTACTTTGTATTGTACTGTATATAGTACACTACCGCGCGTCCAAATGTAAGCACTTAGGAATTGCCTGCAATACTCGCGTTACAGTTAACTCTGATTATATAATTAACACGATTTTTGTAATATAAAAGTTAAATTTTATAAACTGCTAGATTGATTAACTTTTTGATTGTGTTTAATGTTTTTTAATTGTTTTGTGTTTAAATCATAAAGTAAACAATTGTTTGACAAAATAAAGTTATTAATTATATACTGAAAAATACTGTATTGGGTATGAGGAAAAGTAGCGAGAAAATCGCAGAGTAAAATGAAAATTATTTTTTTATTATAAACCAAAATAGTAATTCAGATTATATATCGGC
>CAJPIZ010001625.1:0-15983 GCA_905368565.1 Medioppia subpectinata | reverse complement strand
CCGGAAAATTCTTTATATTCCTTAAAATTGGGAACATAAGACAAAAATGTGGTCAAACGATGACCAATCGATGAATATAAATACTTTTATCGTATTTATTACATGTGCCCTAACATGTTTAAACATAATAGAGAGAACAATTTGGTAAAATCTCTTTAATTAATTTAATTTAAATCATTTTGTAAATTATTTTAAGTCAAAATTTAATAATTGCGCTCAAACGATAACGTGATGCTATATGAGTGACAATTAATTTTTTGTTATTTATCAAAAACATTATAAAAGTAACTGACTACTATTTTAAATAAGATTATTTTAATAATTTTTTAATATTTTTGAGACAATTTACCCACAATAATACTCAAAATAATCATAATTATTCAAAATCTTTTCCCCTTGTTAATCATTTCCCTAATTCCCTTTTTATTTTCCGTAATTTTCTTTTATTTTCCGTCTCGGCAACATGGGAATTAATGGAATTTTCAAAATCTGACGAACATTAATTATTGGTAATATAAATAATTTAAATTTTTTATTTCAAGGTAAAAATAAATTTATAATAGATATGGTTTCCAATATTAATACATTTATAACCGGTTTAGAAAATTTATTAATTAAGGTACAAAATCAAAAATTTAATAGTTTATCTAATACTGCATTAATAATTAATAAATATTCATTAAATTTTAATAATAAGAGAAATAAAATTTATATCAAAATATTTGTTGAATTTATAACAATTATTATTAATAAGTATAAAAAACAATTTAATGATTTGCAAAAACATGAATACCAATTTATATTATTTAATAACCCTTTTGATTTAATTCATAATCAAGATTACATTAAATATCATAATGAAATTAATAATTTAATATTATATAAAACAGAGTTTGAAAATATTAATTCAAATTATGGTAAAATTGATTTTTATAAAAATCTATCTGGTGAATTTAAAAATTTTAAAAATAATTGTCTAAAATTGCAAACATATTATGGTTGTCAATACATTTGTGAGCAATGTTTCTCTAAATTAAAATTTAGAAAAGCTCATGCCATTAATTCAACCACATTATGTGATATTTTAAGAATAACATGTAATGATGACATTGTACTGAATATTAATTGAACAATCTGTATATTTAATCATTAATTGTAATTAAATACTTTAAATAACATATGATGTATAATCTTTGTGTATAACAAATAATCAATAAATTAATTCAAATAAAATATTTTAACTAATCATAAACATGCAATTTTATAAATTATTATAACTAAATTTTTTAAATTATAAACTATTTTAGTTTATTATAAAAGTGATTCAAAAATATTTATAAACCCCACCACTCATATAAATGTACACTATATATGATTAGGCCGTGAATAAGGTATAAATTACAAACCATATTAAAATATTATTTGAGCACAGAGGTGAGCATAGCCTATTGATAGTATAGCATCTCTGTGTGATCCTTGTTTTTAAAGATTTACACATTTTAATGGAGTACGTTTGTATGCACTAAGAATATGGTAATTACCCCGAATATATTATGTATAAAAACATTTGTATCTGGTTTTGCAATATCAATTTTAGCGCCATCACATTTAAATCCGTGATCACCAATGTCAATTCTACAGTATTTACACAGTAATATTGGGTAATACATTTTCAAATAGTTTACCTTGAATGAAAACCTTGAATTATTTGTGCTTATAGCAAAATATATTTGTTTGAAAATAAGTGCATTCACTGACTTGTGAGTACATATAAGATTGATAATTATTTAAATAAACTTAATTTTTATTACTTACATTTTTAGTCGCCACCTCAGATTAATGATTATGACATAGTTGTTATAATTATATTTAAAAAATTATTTTAAGTTATAACAAAAATATGTTGCATGTTTATATTAAACATATTTCCTCGTGCAATAAAATCAAATTTTCAAATATTTAAATAGTGGTAATACTAGACAACCTTCATAATTTTACATGAAATATTATTATAAACTAGTGTATTAGATGCTAAATAAATGCTAATGCTGTCCATAATGCAATAATTAATATATGAAACAGTTACAGTATTAAAATAATTCATCATTATAAATAAATTATATTTTTAATAAAACAATTTAAATAATAATAAAATGTATCGCAATTTGCATTACATCCCAAGCATTCTGGTTATCAATCTTTTGATATTTCCATTCTTAATGTAAGTACATTATTTATTTTAGTGTATTTATTTTACATGAATTTTAATAACAATTTTAAAATTATTCATAAGTATTATTATTAGTATTAAAAATACAAAATTATATATTATAAATAATTCATAAGTTTCAATTATAAAACTATTATTTTAAAAATACTATCTTGAAAAACTTAAATATAAAATAAAGCAATGATTTATAAAACAAATATTGAATAGACTTTAACTAATAAAATTGATTATTCAATTAAAAATGTCTAGATGGGGCCTATCAGTGTACCATGGTCACAGTGTGGCCATAATGCAATACGTCAGCGATCTGGGTGCAATTTCACCCGAAGCCAATATATTCACACTATGTATGGCTATTGAAGGGGTGTTTGTGTTTGCATTTGCTATAATAAGATACTCAATCATCAAATCATATGTACAATCAAACAATAATCTCAACAACAATACTGACCCAAAATGCGATACAAATAAAGTGAAACAATTAAATAAATGGTCGACAATAATCACCATGATCTCTGGCCTGGGCATTATAGTAACCGGCAGTTTTCGTACATCAGAGGGCTTAATAATATTTGCAATGCATGGTATGGGCGCTACGCCTATATTTTTATTAACAATGCTCGATATGGGCCTTCAAAGTAAAGTGGCATTCGCTCAGTCACGTGACAGTTACGGGAGATTCCGGCGATATCTGGCAATAGTAAATGCAGTTTTGTTTGCCATTACACTAGTAACAGGTGTATCTTCTGCCATTGAGATGGGTGATTTTGAAAAGTATAATATGATTGAGTACAGGGTGAATTGGTTAAGTACTCAACCAGGTTATATTACCCACATGATTTCAGCGTTCTGTGAATGGGTAGTGATTTTGTCGTTTTGTCCCTATTATTACTCATTTGTGGCAGAATTTAAAGAATATTCTCTATTACTAAAAGTGGGTAAAAAAGTAGACTCAATTGTGTGAATAATAATTGTTTATTTTATATTAATAATTTTATAATTATTGTTAGTTTTATGTTATGTTTTAATATGCCTTCCAATTATTATGATTAACATATAAAAAAACTTGCATTGTATTTAGTATACTAGTAAACATTAAAGTACACTATTTTTCAGTGTACTATTCTATTATATTATATTGAATTTTTTTTATAAATTGTTATAATATGATTATTACTATGCACAAAATATTTAAATATTGTCACTATTAATACAATAAATAATCATATAATATTGTTTATTATATTAAATTACTTATGATAAATAATGCATCATGAAATAAATATAAATAAAAATACATAAACGGATTGTCATTAACATGTTTACATTAAGACATTAATTTAATAAATTACATTTTATGTGATGAGGTTAATATTTTATAAGTACCTTAAAAGTTATATTGCAAAAACAACCATGTAAAGCTATAAATATTTTTTCTTTCGACAGATTTTATAATTATTTTAATTGCTAATAAAAACTTGAATTTTTAAAATCTAAAAACTATATATTTATAAACTAGACAACCTTGACCATCATACATAATGGTACCCAAACTGGTATTTTATTATTAAGTTCATCGTATTGTATACAGTAGCTAGAGTAAGTAAATTTTCAAGTTATCAATATTATCAATATACTTAAATTTATTTGTACTTGAACTTAGTTGTTATAATTTGTTACATATCAATATTTTTATAAGTTATTTTACTGAAATGTACCGTAATTTACATTATGTGTTAATTATTATGGTATTCAATACCACGTTATTCCCATTTTTGATGTAAGTAATATTTATATTTTTCTATATTACATTTGTAATTATAATAGTTATTATTACTATATATAAAAATAATTTTGTAATTAACAATGATATTCAATAAATATATAATTTGATTTATATGACCTAAACATTTAAGAAAATATTTAAAATTAAACTCAATTAAATTATTATTCAACATAGATGGGGTTTATCAGTGTATAATAGCCACAGTGTAGCCATAATGCAATACATCAGCGATCTAGGTGCCATTTCACCCGAAGCAAACATATTTACCCTGTGTATGGCTATCCAGGGAGTGCTTATATTTGCATTTAGTATCATAAGACACGCGATCATCAAATCATACCTTCAATCAAATAATAATCTTAATAATAATAGTAATCAGAATTGCGATATAAACAAACTCGGACAACTAAATAAATGGTCACTAATAAACAGCATGATGGTCGGCGTGGCAACACTATTAACAAGTAGTTTTCGTACATCCGAAGCATTAATCGTGGTGATGATTCACAATATAAGTGCATTTAATTTATTTTCATTAACAATACTCGATATGGGCCTTCAAAGCAGGATAGCATTTATGCAGTCACGTAATAATTATGGTAGATTCCGGCGATCACTGACAATCGTGAGCATTATGGTGCTTCTCGTTAGTATGATATTGGCACTATGGTCGTTTTTAGCATATGGTAATTTGGAAGAGATAATTAAAATTGAGACTAGAATAAATTGGACAAGCGCTAAGCCTGGTTATATTCAGCACGTTGTGTCGGCATTCGCTGAACTCATATTAGTTATGCTCATTTGTCCCTATATTTTGTCATTTGTGGCAGAATTTAAAGAATATTCCTTATCATTAAATGTGAGCACAAAAGTGCACTCAATTGTTTGATGATGGTGGGAATGAGGTAATAGCACAAATGTACTGTACATTCAAAATATATTCTAATACTATTAAATTATATAATTTTGGATGTATTTTTATAACTACTTATTATGCTTGACATTTAATGGTTAAATCATTCATTAAATTTAATTACGGAACACTATTATTTTTATTATTTTAATTCAACGAATATTTAATTACCAAATAATTTTAGTTTAAAAAACATGATAGCCTTCACCAAACTATATTCATCTATATTATAATTGTCTATCACTATGCATTTTATTAGCAATAAATATTTGTATAATTCAATTGCAATTCAATTTATATCAATCAATAGTTAATCAATCGAATTAAAAGTAAAATTCATTTTACCTCAAAAATGTATTATAAATTACATTATATTCCCATTTTTATGGCATTAAATAATTTGGTATTTCCGTATATAATGTAAGTATTCACTCAAATATTTTATATTTAAAATTTATTAATAAATATATAAATTTAATTAAGATTATTGTGTTTGTTTTGATTATGACAAATATCTTAGTTAAACATTTACGTAAAAATAATTAAGACTAAAGTTAAACACAAACATACTTTAATTGACAATTATTAATTGTTAATTGTAGATAAAGACATCTATTATTTAGGAATTTGGTTATACAGTATAACAATAACGTAATAATTGTATTTATATTATTACTCTACATTTAATATGATGTATCATTTGCTTTTATTAATTACAATAATTAATCTAAATTACAAAGTTGGGCTTCATCAGTGTACCATGGTCATAGTGTGGCATTCATGCAATACATTAGCGACTTGGGCTCAATCGCACCCGAGGCTAATCTATTCGCACGATGTATGGCCATTGAAGGGGTGTTTATGTTTGCATTTGCTATCATAAAACACGCGGCCATTAAATCATACATACAAGCAAACAATATTCTCAATAATAACAATAATAATCCTATTAATTGCGATCTATACGAACTAAAACAATTAAATAATAAGTCGCTAATAATAACCATAATCAGCGGACTTGGCTATATTATTGCGGGGAGTTTGCGCACATCAGAAGGCCTTATTATGCTTGTTTGTCATACAATTGGGGCTATCATATTATTTATCTCGATAATACTCGATATGGACCTTCAATCTAAGATAGCACATGTTCAATCGCGCGATTCCCGCGCCAAATTCCTGCGATACCTGGCAATCGTAACGCGATTTACGTTTACAATAGTTGTTGCAACTTTAATATGGTCCGCAATAGAGCATGGTAATTTTGATGACATTTTTAATATAATGTTCAGGGTCAATTGGAACAATACTCAACCGGGATATTCTCTACATCTGGTGTCCGCGTTCTCGGAATGGCTGGTATTTATACTCTTTTCTGTTTATTTTTGGTCATTTGTGTCAGAATTTAAAGAATATTCTCTATCACTGAAAGTGGAGAATAAACGGCTGTAAAGAGTAATTAAAAATCTGTCCAGAATATCATATAAATTTACGTGAATTTTATGTTTATTATTAAAAATGTATTAATAAAAATTTACATTATTTTGTATTGTTTTATAAATTGATTAAAGTACTATTAAACAAACAGGTTAAATTAATTAGTGATATGATTAATTTTCAATATTCAAATTTATAAATTGTTAATTAAGTAGATTTTTTAATAATACTTGTTTACTAAAGAATTAATAAAACGTTTATTTTTATTATGTAAAAAGTGCTATAACCTTCTTTTTAAATTAAATATTATAATAATTAAATATTATATGTGATGTAATAATTTCATTAACGAAAGTAAGTAATCAATAAAACTTATTGCACTAAATTAGTTTTATAATTAAAATAATATTCCACTATTATTAGTTTACTTGTGTTTTATTTGTTGTTATTTATTGAATTTAATTTAGAAAATAATGTTTACGCCTTTGTTATGAAATTAATTTCATATAATATTAATTTGCATTTATTATATTATATAATATTACTTATTTGTAAACATAACAGAAAATTATATTATCCAATAATAGATTATAAATTTTGTACTACATTAGTTAATATCTACAAAATTAACAATATTACCTGGTGTTTATTATTTAATTGTAATTAAATTAAGCTAATGATAATGGAGTATAAAGATCTAATTGTTACAATTGGTAAACCAGTTCAATTCTTGGAATCTCACACTTTGGGCATATGGCATAAATTCGTCAATAAAGTTAACATGACACGTATTAAATGTGGAGAATACTGGCAAATTGACCAAGTTGAAAAGCTTGATCATGATGCATTTCATGTAATGGCGTTCCAGGAAGAGGTAAATATTAATCTAGATTAATAATAAATATTTTAAATATTTTGGTATTTTTATATCAATAGTAAAATAATTTATGTGAATTGGTTTTAGAATGTGTTTTAAATTAAAAATTAAAGATGATAGAACAGTGATTAAAAAGTCTTATGATAGATTTATAATTAAAATATTATTGATAAATCATAATTTATTGTAATTGTTAATTAAAGTTCCTAGATCGCGATGGAGAATCAGGTTATTTCTATTCAATACCAGTTTTACTTTTATTGGAAATTGGTAAACAAGTAAACAAAAGGTAATAATTATCATGAGCATTTATAACAAATATTAAATATACAGTATATAAATAAGTCAATCTTGTTATAACCCCGTTAAAATTTAAACCCCTAAATAGCGTACATCTACTTGTATTTGACTGTCCGCACGACGAGAGTAAAAACTACACGTGGTATACAATGGTGAGGGAAGAAGTGGCCACAACTCTAACTCATATGGTTGAATACGATTACACCTGGATCACTGAAAATCAATCGCTTAACTGCATTCGACCATTGTACATCGGGCACAAAATGAACTATCTCAGTTTTAACACGTACCAACCTTATTCGGCGATCATGGACATTTGGCGCGTATACCCGGTAAACATATGGCTATTAATCGTATTGGCATTTATCACGACTGTATGCGCGGATCGATTGGTCGATAATAAGCGATCGATACTAACAAACCTATGGATATATTGCAAACCATTATTACTAATAGGCGAAACAAATCACTCACGGTTAAATAGTATTTATATTATCTGGCTATTTTGTGTTACCCCGCTTGTTTATATTGTGCAAAACGAGTTAACAGCCCATATGAGCAGTCGTGATGTTAGACACGTGAACACCATCGACGACATGATGGACCCCAGGTATATAATTTACATGAATGTATACGAGCGAACTCAGCTAGCTACTCCGGCTGTTTATCAGCTATTTAACCACAATTTTCAACGTAAGCTATTAAACGTGTTGGCACGCACTCGACCACTGGAAGATCCGAACAACTTGTTAACCCTATTAAGCGATGTGAAGGAACATGGCGCGGTTAAGACTTTGAAAAACATCGTGATCGTTTATAAAAATTTTAATGTCAATCAGGCACTGGATTTACTTAACCGTGTATTGACTTGTCATTCAGGCGAACCCAATGTTCAAACATTTATGTCGCTCGTATGTTACGCGCCATCTTTTCACAAATATGTTGACCATGCGGAAAAAATGTAGACAATTTATTTAATTATGCACAAGATAATTTTATAATTAATTGTTATTTATCTATTTAACAGATCCCGACGATATTTAGAGCACTCGTTTATAAGCTATTGGCAAGGTCAAGGGGTCAAGTATTGGACCAATATCATTTTTCATATTATTCACGCTACGCTTCTAAACAATGGTGGTGAAGTGAGCGACTATTACGCTTTACCCACACCTAAATATGAACAATTAGCCAACGATTTGTTTGTTACCCTGTACCTATTCGTTGGGTTTTGCTATTCTGTTTGCATTATTGCTTTCATTTTGGAAATTAGTATTCAGAATATTTGTTAAAATATAATTACAATTATTATCACATAATAATCACTGAATGCAGAGAACAGATGAAAATCTTTTGAAAATATTATATAAGTTTACGAGAATTTCATTTTAATAACTTTAAGAGAGTAATAAAAATTCATATTTTAGTATTATTTTGTTTTTATGAAAATATTATTTAAATAAATATTTTGATAAATTATCAATGAAATAATTTTTATATGCAACCTATGTAATATTAAAAACAACATTTAATAACACAAGCAAATTACTAATACATGTTGTAATTATTTAATCAGGTAATCAATAAAATCTATTGCACCAAACAAATGATATAATTAAAATAAATTTAATTATTCTTTGTTTATTTGTTATACTTTATAATTATTAAATTCAATTTTGAAAATGTTGTTTACGCCTTACAAAAGTGATATAATTAATTTTATATAAGAATAATATAGTTTTATCATATTATTTAGTAATATATCACTTATCAGCAGTATTGCTATAATAATATCAATATTAACTATTTTATCATCCTATAATTTATAATATTACTGGGGTTTTAATTAGATTAAATTTAAATTAAACTAAACAAATAATGTCATATTATAAGGATTTAATAATTTCAAGTGGAAAACCACTAGAATTTATTGAATCTCATACATCGGACATATGGCATACATTTATCAATAAGGTTAATATGACACATATTGAATGTGGAGAGTATTGGCACAATGGTCAACTGGATCATCTTGATCAAAATGCATTTCGTGTATTGGCATTTGAGGATGAGGTAAATTTCTTTATTTGTAAATAATTGGTGGTGATTATTGTGAAATAAAAATTATATTTATTAATATATGATAGCCAGTAGTGATTAAAATATCATAATTTTTTAATTTTGCAAATAATTTTAAAATTATTGGTTTGGATTTGGTTTTTCCAAAATAAACACTGTAAAAATTATTAGTAAAATAATTGTGGTAAATAATTATTGAATTATTGGGTAACATATTTTTATTTAATTAAATATACTGTATAAATAACTTACTTAACTTATTTATAAATTATAAATGAAATAAAATTATTTTTGGTATTAAAATATCTAAAATTTATAACGATAAGATTTTTGGTTATATTTGCCTAATTTGCTTGGAATTCTAAATAAAGTACCTAGATCGCGATGGGAAATTGGCCTATTTCTATTCGTTACCCGTGTTGCTGTTATCGGAAATTGGCAAACAATTTAATAAGAGGTAATAATTAGCTTGAGCATTTTAAAATATATAAATGTAAATATGCAAATAAGTTAGTTTTAATAACAATATTTGAAATCCCTATACATAGCGTTCATTTGATTGTATATGACTGCAAAAGCTATGAGACTAAAAACTATACGTGGTATACATTGGTCAAGGAGGGAGTGGTCACAATGCTTAGCCATAAGTTTGAATACGATTACACCTGGCACACCAACAGCCAATTGTTAAGCTGCGTCCGACCACTTTATATCGGGCACAAAATGAACTATCTCAGCTTTGAATCGTACCTACCCTATCCGCCAATCATGGACATTTGGCGAGTATATTCTGCAACTATCTGGCTATTAATTGTATTGGCATTTATCGCAAATATATGCGCGGATCGGTTGGTCTATAATAAGCGATCGATATTAACAAACCTATGGATGTATTGCAAACCATTACTACTAATAGGTGAAACAAATAACTTACGGTTGAATCGTATTTATATTACCTGGTTATTCTGCGTCACCCCGCTCGTTTACATCGTTCAAAACGAGTTAACAGCACATATGGCCAATCGTGAGATCAGACACGTGGACACAATTGACGATCTGATGGACACCAGATATAAAATTTACATGAATGATATACAAAGAACTCAGCTTGCTACTCGGGCCTTTTATCAGCTATTTAACCATAATTTTCAGCGTACGCTATTAAACGTTTTGGCGCGCACTCAACCGATGGTGGATCCGGAACACTTTTTAACCTTATTGAATAATGGAAAAGAACATGGCGCGCGCAAAGTTATGAAAAACATCGTGTTCATTTATAAGAATTTTAACATTAATTCCGTTTTTGATTTGCTTAACCGTTTCGTTACGTGTCATTCGGGCGAACCCAATGTTTACACATTTATGACATTTGTTTGTCACGCGCCCTCATTTGCCAATTATACTAGCTATGCGGATAAATGGTAATAGATTTATAAAATATAGACACAATAAATAATTTTTATCTTGTTGAATTTAATAGGTCTCGACGATATTTGGAGCACTCGTTTTTTAGCTATTGGCAAGGTCAAGCGGTCAGGTATTGGATTCATATTCTTTATAACGTAGCATACGCCACTGTTTTGCTCGATGGTGGTCAAATGAGCGACTATTACTCATTGCCTACACCTGTATATGAACCGCTCGTCCAAGATTTATTTGTAACCCTGTATCAATTTGTTGGATTTTGTTATGTTACATGCTTCATTGCTTTCATTTTGGAAATTAGTATCCAATATAGTTGTAAAATATAATTATCTTTCATGATCATGATTCATGATTATCACATAATAATTACAGTCACATTATTTATTTTGATTTAATTTGTTACAATGAATTATTTTTAATAATTTAATTTTAAATAACTAAACCACATGTTTTGGTATTAATATAATACTACATTAAAATAATAATACAATTTTGCTAAAATTGTAAATTTGTTTTAAATATAATTATTTGTAAATTACTAAAAGACTAAAGCATTTAATTGTCATTTTAATACAGCTAAACAAACTAAAATTACTGATTATTTTGAATAATTGCTATTATTAATAAAATATTTCAAATATTCAATCAATATTAAATTAGACAATATTACTCAAACCTCCCTTAAGGAAACACCCTTTATAGAAATCACTTTTGCCGTGCAACCTTTGCAATAAATCACTTTTGCCGTTCATTATTGAGATGTTGCACTGTATAATTTATGGTAATGCTTTTATTTTTTCTATTTCAATATTTAATTTATTAATGTAAGCATTCATTACCATATATTAATATATTTGGTAATAAACTACATATAAATATATTGGTATATACACTACGACTCATAATTATGCCAGTGGGATCCTATGGAAGTGAGTCAAAAGTATCTGCCAACAAGTTAAATTCATAGTAAATCAACAAAATTAAGGGAAAATTATTTAATATTTGCACATAAATGATTGCAACTATTAATTAAAATTACTTTATAATAAAGTTTTAGTGTATTTTAGACCGATTATTAGAATAATATTTACATTAATTAGTGTTAGGTCTACGGGAAATGTTGGTTATTGTTTGGTCTCAAAAAACTTAATTCAGTGAAAACTCAATATTATTATAACACCGTTTTATTATACATAACAAATGTATTAATTTGATATGCTATACATCTCATTTGACCTTTAGACATGGCAGCAATTACGCAACAAAAATTGCCAAAAATGCTAAATTTTCGGACATGAAAAAATACTAAAGCCTACAGCAAGACCATATAGAAAAATTTTGAACCTCGTTTTAAAATAAGCTTCAAAAATGTATCATTTATTTCCGTACCTCTTATAGAGGTCCTATAAAATCAATTTACTTTTTTTTGGCCACTTTTGATTTTACGTAATTCTGGCCGAGTCTAGCGTTCAAATGGGTCGTGTAGCATATCAAATTTATTCATTTGTTGAGTATGACAAGATGGTGTTTTAATAATACAGACTTTGTTACAAACAAAAAAGTTTTTTTCGGGACGTTTTTTAAATCATCTTAAAACCCGATTTTTATCATTATTTTAAAGAATATTTAAACGCAATTAATAACGGGACAACTAAATTATACTATAGTGAAAAGTTTAGAGATCTACTTCAAATAGTTTTGATGTAATAATAAAAAACGTCATGTTATTTAAAAATGAGATGTAGTGTATTTCATGTAAAATATCATTAGAAAAACATGTTATTAGCAAATATATTTTATTTAATTAATATTATTATAATAATAAGTGAAAGTAAAGCACATTATATTATTTATTGATTTTAAACATGTAAAGCAAATCTTAATATTAATTATTGATTTTAGACATGTAACACTTTATATTTTGAAATAATATAAACTGTCATTTTGATTGGATATAGTTTTTTTGCAACTCGTGATTTAATATTTATTAAATTTAATATTTATTAAATATCATATTTATAATATATTTTAAAAATGCAACACCACTAAATTAAATTGTATTCCTTATTATAAAATAAAATGTTTTATCATTATTGTTTTGAATAAAAACTTCATCGCATTATAAATATAGATTATTATTAATAAAGCGACGATGATGAAATATAATTATAACAATCGAATGTTAGATAAATGTTAAATAATTAAAATTTTAATAAATTATAGCGATAAAGATAGTGTTGGGTAAAATGAGAAATTTCCAAAAATTACGAGAAATTTCTAACAAATTTCTCAGTAGAAATTTCTAAGAAATTTCTTTTTAGCCAAAACTAGATAAAGAATATGATAATAATATTATAGCGGCGATCGGGAGCCCCAGTGCCGACACAGTTCACGGGGAGTTCACTATCAAACTTGACTCACGTATTGCTCATATACGGCACACACAGACAAACACATCACACAATTCATTAAGCATTTATTTAATGATAAAAACTAATAAATATTTATTGATTATAACCATACGTGATGTATATTTTGCTTGGGGTACGAATTGATCTAATTTAAGAACGTGGTGATGTGCTAAATTGTACCATTCACTAACATAACCGGCCGTATAAACTCAGTATTACATAAAAGTTTTCAACCATTTGATAGTCATAGCACTTAGTCGTTGTCTGACATAAAAATTTTTAATATACACAAAATGTTGTTCAAAATTAATTTAAAACGGGTTATAAAACTCGTGCTTATAATTGGATTTCTATACCAAGCGTTGAACGAAACGCTTAACTATTTGTCGTACGAAGTCGTGAATGACGTGAAGTACGAGCGAAACGCCGGACAACCGGTTCACTGGTTAACGATAACAGTATGTCTCGATCGCCGATACACTAACTACAGTCAGCCCTCGCTATTGACACCTCATACTGACGGCCCATATATTCAATGCTATTTAGGTGTTTGCAATACAAACACAATTGGCGTTCACTATAAATACTCGGGTAACTTGTGTCTCACGTATTTGGGTCGGTCAAACATTACTGAGCTCTTTGTGGCTGGAAAACTGGCGCTTAACGCGTTGAACACCGGGCCAATCGAGATTGCTTTTCACTCGCCTTATAGTCCGCCTTATTTTTCTAAATGGCATTCATTGGTCCAAAATAATACGTTATATATTTTTCGATCGGAGGCCACGTATCAGAAACTACTGCCGCCTCCTTATAAGACCGGGTGTTATGACTATTGGAGTAATGAGTGGACGACAACTAGTGGTCAGACCAGTGGTCGCTATAAATCCCGTGAAGACTGTATGTTGAGAGCAATGCACGCATTGGAGTACAAAGAGTGCGGTTCTAATCATTATTGGAATTTTCCTAAATTCATTTCAATAAATGAATTTCAAGCAAAATGGTCCCTGGGCATATTTAATCGCACAACACCTACATGTATTGTTAAACCCGATTATCGTCGACTGTATCGGTTGTGTCCCATTGAATGTCATCACTATTTGCCTGATTATCAGAAGAAGATTGGCGCACAACGCAATTATGCCATTTATGTATATAAATTAATCGCATTTGTTAATCATTCAAAACTGGGAATATGTTGGAGTTATTGGCCCAAAATCAATGCCATAACTTACTGGTCATCAATCGGCGGTCTAATGGGTATGTGGTTAGGGCTGAGCGTACTGTCGGTCATAAACAACGTGTTTCAAAAGGCAGAGAAAATCCATCGAATCGCTTATCAAAACGGTATGAAACGTATTGGTAAAGGTTGGAAAATATTTTATAAAACATGTAGATTGAGTGCGACAATTATATGTACAATGACTATGGCTTATCATTTATACTTGGTTTATTTAGATTTTCACAAAAATAATGTTATATTTCGTACAACACTGGATCAGCGAATAAAATTACCTATCATAACTTTTTCTGTAACATCTTGTTATGACAATAACAGTTATATCGGACGTTATTTTCCTGACATACAGAACATGTTTAATATGGTCAACAAAAAGCAAATTGATTTCATTCAAAAATCTCAAGAAATTAATTCAATATATAAACAATTGCAATATCGTATCATTAACAGTGGTAATTCAACCGTGTTTAAAGATTTGATACATGATTATAAACATGGTATAATGGGTTGTCACTATTTATTTACTGATGGCCTACGAGTTCCGTGTGGTCCGCACCACACCATCGCTAAAACTATGGATAGTTACGACATTTTGTTCCCAATAGAGTATACATTTTTTGCTAATTTTTCGGCCGAAATGAGTGCCATATTGTCCAGCGGTGTCCTAACGGTGACCGCCGGCGCTCAGCTGAGGCTCGAGGCGGTGGTGATTGACATTAATAGTCGTCAATTAGAAGCAATTGTAATATATTTAGAACATAAAATTTATGAATCGTACGATAAGTTTAAAATTGTAGAAACTGTCGATCCAAATACCGAAACCGACATACGGTTGACTGGTTTTACGTACCATCGGATACCCCGATCCGGACACCGGTGTCGCCCATCGATCGACGAGACCGGCCAATGGTTTAACCGAATACATCGGTGTCGAGTCGACACTATTACCCGTTTATTGCGTAACAGTACCGCCCGTTGCCTACCGTTTCCCACCGAACCGATAGTAATTGATAAAGTGATGGATCGCTGGGGCTATTGGTTTTGTCCGACTGACGGGACTGTAAACTGCACAACGGTTTCTATATTACAGCAACAGATTACTGATGAATACCGTCGATGCGAACGCAAACAACTGCCCGATTGTGGCCACACTTTCACCCAAGTGTCGGCCGTAACCCGTCGTCGATCACTGCCGGGCTTTACTCGCATTAATCTAATCCCCGAACACGCGTTCGAAGCCCTGATTGTGGAGCAGTTGGCTATGGATTGGCCGGAATTGGTGTACAAT
>CAJPIZ010001624.1:0-15987 GCA_905368565.1 Medioppia subpectinata | reverse complement strand
AAAAGTTATATGTAACTGACCACTCCTAATATTGAAAAAACTTGAATTTTTAACTTTTTTGCTTATATAATTGATGATATCTAAAATTAGGCCTGTAATTTATTAAAAATATTTTCCTATTATATAGCCCTAATATAAATGAGTATAATTCTGTAATAAAATTTTTTACAGCTCCTATAGTTTAAAAGTTATATCAAACTGACCACTACTATATTTATGTTATAAATCTTTATATAACTACTAAATTGTCTATAATAGTAAGTTCATCGCGATTTTTTTACTCTCATTAATCTAATTAATAGTTGACAACAAACTTTACCCTAATTAACCACAAACATTTCACTAATTAACCACAAATTCAATAATTGCTTCAGGCGTTGACCTACTTAATATGTATTATCAATTTAGTCACGCATGATTTCACATGGCATGTAGTCTAATGATGGTATGAATGGGGTTTTGTTTTTGTTATTAATGTGTAACGTCATTTATGTATGGGTCTTACCATATTTGTATTGATTTCAATGGGGATTTGCTTGAAAAACACTGGGCTGTCCATAAATAACGTATCGAATTTAGGGGTGGGGGCAAGAGGGGGAAGGAAGAAATGAGGGGAAAATCCCTGCCTTTGNATAATAATAAAAGACTTGAATGCGGTATTTGTAACACAGAATGGACAATTAATTTCCCAAAAGAAAGCAAATCAATTTGGTTATATTTTTATAAAAATCCATCCGAACTAATAGTTCTGTTTATAATCATTTGCTGTATTATAACATTTGGTTATTTAATGATTTGGGGAATGGTCATATCTTATAACCGTATACCCGATAGTCACATTCACGAAGAAAAGGAAGTATTAGTATTTAGCATTTTCCCACTATTTTACTCAATTATTGGATTGTGTATAACTATAGAAAGATATCATATATGGCTTAACGATAGTTCTTTATCCGACTATGATAGTCAATTTTTGGATTGTGTATAATACTAAATAAATATAATGAGTCAACGAATTCAAAAATAATAATAGTCTAATGTATAATGAATTTATCTATATATTTTATTCACAAACTGTATAATTTGTATTATTATAACACTTTAATTGATGTATATCTCTTATAAATATAAATTTAATTAAATAAATAATTAAAATTAAAACTATAAACAATATCAATATATATTTATACATTATTATATTACTCTAATTATATAAATAACCTTAATATTTGTATTGTTGCTAATATTAAATAAAAGACAACATTTAAATTTAATAAATCATTTATTAAAATCATAAAAATAAATACAATCATTCAAGTTATTTAAGTAATTAATTTAAAAAAATCGGAATTAGTATCAGATGTAATGTTTTTAAGAGGTTCTCGAGGGTCATCGATGATTTTCCAATAATCAGATAATGCCTTTATTAATTTATTATAGGCTTTTAGTCGTTTAGCCGGTGTCTGTGCGAGATTCCATTTTAATCCCAAATAACCGATTTCGTCATCCAATGCTCTTCTCTTGTCAATTATAATCATTCTTGAAGAGTTTGGATGAAACGGAACTGGAGTATTGCTTGATATCTGTAAACTTCCGTCGTTTTCCTTATCATCGGGGTCAACTATCACAACAGTAGCCATATTTTGAACGATGAAATTAAATGTATTATAATGATTAATTAATTTTGAACACTATTTGAAGACAACAAAAACAAAACTAAACAACAAAACATTAAATAAAAAGAGCTTGAAATTTGCTTTAGTGAGTTGTTGACCTACAATGTATATACTAGTTATAAATAGTTCCGTATATTATATACAGGTATATAAAGCAAGCAATCAGTCACGCATCTCAAGCGCGTCGTTCCGGTATTTCTTTGTGTTTCATGATGTGTATAAAAAACATTATATGTGATTACTGTTATGTAGTGTATATAATTTTAATTGTTATGGTTCAATGATTCCGTTATTTTAATGTAGTACATCTCTTTCTTTCTTTCTCTATTAGCCTATTTATATATATAATTTACTATAATTTAACTTTTTAACTTTTATATAATTAGGTATATCTTAAATTCGGCCTGTAATTTATTAATAATATTTTCCTATTATATAACCCTAATATAGGTGAGCATAATTTATTAATAAAATTTTTTACAGCTCTTATAGTTTAAAAGTTATATGCAATTTTTAAATTTTTTAAACTTTTTTTGACTTTTAATTGATGATATCTAAAATTAGGCCTGTAATTTATTTAAAATATTTTTCTATTATATAGCCTTAATATAGCTGAGTATAAATCAGGAATAAAATTTTTTACACCTCCTATGGTTTAAAAGTTATATGCAACTGACCACTCGATTTTTCAAAAAACTTTAATTTTTTAACTTTTTTACTTATATAATTGATGATATCTAAAATTAGGCCTGTAATTTATTAAAAATATTTTCCTAATATATACCCCTAATATAGATGATTATAATTCTGTAATAAAATTTTTTACACCTCTTATAGTTTAAAAGTTATATCAAACTGACCACTACTATATTTATGTTATAAATCTCTATATAACTACTAAATTGTCTATAATAGTCAGTTCATCGCGATTTTTTTACTCTCATTGACCTAATTAATAGTTGACAACAAACTTTACTCTAATTAACCACAAACATTACACTAATTAACCACAAATTCAATAATTGCTTCAGGCGTTGACCTACTTTATGTGTATTATCAATTAAGTCACGCATGATTTCACATGGTTTGTGGTCTAATGATGGTATGAATCGGGGTTCTTTTTTTGTATTTATTGTGTAACGTCATTTATGTATGAGTTTAATATCATTTGCATTGTATTCAATGGGGATTTGCTTGAAAAACACTGGGCTGTCCATAAATAACGTATCGAATTTAGGGGTGGGGGCAAGAGGGGGAAGGAAGAAATGAGGGGAAAATCCCTGCCTTTGACAGTGCTTTGCGGCTATAAGGGCTCCTTACCTACTGACTATACACTCACCACTCCGTGTCATACATAAATAATAAAAATAATTGTAATGAACATAACATACATGTCAGCAAAATGTTTAGACAATACGGGATTATTAGGCTGTTTGTTCACGATATGCCCATATCCCATTTGGTAATACTGTTCGCGGGCTAAGTGAACGGTCGTGTATGCGTCCACTTGTTTCATAATTAACTCGGCGTTGAATAACCACATAATCACCGCTTCATTCCTTTTGGCCCGAATGCCATCCAATATGGCCGACAATTTGTAGAAAAAATCACCCCAACGGATGTCAACGTAGTTTTGCTCATATTTAGATAGAGCCCGCTTTAATACACGCATTTCCAATGGTGTGGCCCTTTTCTATTTGCAGTAAAATACACAATACAATATTTAAACATTGTAGAAATTATTAGTTTATTGAACTGCATTTTAAAATAATATTAAACATCTAAATTTAGATTTAATTATAATTAAATGTGATTAATATATAGTGGGCAGTTGGCTATCATACTAGTAATGTTTTTGTAAATAAATGTGTTAAAACTGACGCTATGGTGCAATACTTATAAAAAACATAAAAAACCTTACAAGCTTTGTTAGTGATTAAAGCAAAAAACTATAGAATATGTAATCGGTATTATTGTACCCGAATTGAGTTGAGGTCCGCTGAGGCCAAATATAGCCGGGGCTCCACTTTGGGCCTGAGCTCGAGGTCCTCTAACGAGTCAATCACTTTATACGGATTAGTGATCGTAAACGACAGTATCTCCTCATTAATGATCGTCAAAATAATTAGTTTTACCACAAATAGTATACCGATTATCATTAAATATCTGTGCGCCGATTGCTTTACTCTAATCGCTATAATAAATATTTATTTAAAATAAATTAATTGTATATGTTTTGATGTAAAATTCAGGTTTAATTATTATCTAACATACCGTCCAATAACATAGCGCTCAACACAATCCACATAATGTCGAGAATAGATTTCTTGATTAATGATATAATTCGTTTTCTATTGTTTTAATGCCAACATAAATAATTATTTTAATTTTATCTACATAAAAATTAATAAGTCATACACTTTGTTGGCCACACGTTTGCCCGCAAACAATTGAAATATTGTCGTGCGGTTGACATCAATCGACATAATGAACGAGATTGTTATGAATGACAGCCACAGACATAACCAAAACTAAATTAATTAATTGTGTAATTAATATATCGCAAAACACATACTGTAATTGATTTCAACCCAAAGTGTGGACAAATGATGTTTAAGTACCACTTTACCCAACACCCCACAACCTCAATAAGAAATGCATTTTAATTTGTTTATAACTCACGTATTAATCAAATATCTTAAGGACACCAAAGTATTGATTGGTATCAGTGTTTGGATAGAAACCTCCGAGTATTGAAAGGGCCGGATAGTTGGTGGCGCCCAATATGTCACCAAACTGGAGCATCTGATCATTTATTTGGTATCGATCGAGCAATATGTCAACATCCTAGTGGGAAATAATTTTATTAAAATGTTATATTGGTTGATTTTATGTATCAAAAATATAACTCCAATTTAATAGCATACCTTTGCGTAAACGTATTTCAGACTGTTTTCCATATAATAGTTGTACCCTGGTAGATTTAACACGCGTGATTTATTTGTCTCCAACATTATAGCTCTGAAAAAGTAGCAACAGCATAAAATTAGTTTATTTAATGTATAGTAATATTATATTTACAATTCTATTAAATATTAATTTTATTAAATAATCTAAAACTATATTAATCTTTAAGTTAAACATAAATAAAAATCAGATTGTCCTAATTTTTGCTATAAAAATGTAATTAAACTATATTGATACTTATTCTAGGTCAAAAATTAAAAAGCATTCAAAAAAATGTAAATTGTTTATGAAATTTTTTAATTTAAAAATATTTACCCATATCGGGTGCGTCTGACCAGTTCCTTGAGTAGGAAATAGTCCATAGAGCACAACAGTTTGATTTCAAATTCAGGGGCCTGTAATTTGTGCAAATTGTATATTACTATTGTTGAATGTCATATTGGTAGGTGCATCATTTACCATTTGCATCCAGGTAGCGGTAAAGTTGCCGATTGGCTTGAAATCATAATTAAAAACATAGGGTTCCGTTTCGTAGCCAATATCCACATCGCAATAAATGTTAGTATATTTGGGTATTTCCATAATTTTTTGAACTTATTTGGATATGGTGACTATTAATTTATCATAATAAATATTGTTGTTACCAAAAATTTAGGCTACACTATTTTGAATGAAATATAGTCAAGTTTTTTAATTTGTCGCGAAAGTACATTTCCTCTCCCATTACGACCCCCTTTGACGACGACTACAGCAAACTCTTGCCCTGAGTCTCCACTCAACCTGAGCACAGGTATCGTCGACTCAGCACTTGTAACCTAAAGTCCAGTATATTTCCATGATTTGTATTAGTCGACGATCTCCTATATAAGACACTCTCTATATGTAAAACAGTCTCATTATTGTTCAGTCTATCGCATACGTCGATACCTATTGTAACTCTCTTTGTATAAGTAATCCTAATAAACGTTGTGTTAGTATTGTAACCAAATGTGTGGTTATTGAGTCCATATAACGGACAGGTATACCACCGGCGACTAAACCTCTAGTTAGTGATCACTGTTCGCGTTAGCCAGTGCTGGCCGTCAGTTCCGATCACAACAAATTAATGCTTATATTTTCAGATTGAAAAAACATTAATATTTAATGATTGTTGAAATTGAAATTTAGTACAATAACCTGATTCTTATGTTTACGTATAAATATTAAATTGTAAAATATTAATTGTTATTAAATAATTAATTTTATTGTCATCATAGATTTAGATACTGAAACAAATAAATTTATATAAGATATTTTAAATTGAATTTTTCAATTACTTTTTACATAAATATCATTGTAAAATTAATGTATTTTATATCACGTTTTTATACAGATTTTCGTATTTTCAAGTAGTGGTACCCAGTTCAATTAGAGGTAATATTAGTTGAACTACCATTACTAATGGTCCATTAGTACACTGTAGTATATAATACATTAATCTCCATTAAACGCTATTTTCATTTATATTACATTTTATGATTTATATTAATGAATAGTTTTATTAAATATTTATTAGTTAATTAAAAAATAAATTGTGTATTTTTAAAACTTTTATAAAGCAAGAGTTTATATAAGAGGTTATTAACATATTTTAATATGTTTTAAAATAAAAGTATAAAACATATTGTCTAATTATTATAATTATATATAATTTATTGTTCCATGAATAATAAATTAAATTCAAAGTAAATTTCTTTATTAATATTTTAAATATACATACCATTTGTTTCCAAACAGCGGTAAAGTCACTCACGGGCTTAAATTAATAATTAAACCAATATGGTGTTTTTGCACAACCGATTCTAAAATATCAATCTAAGTTAGCCGTATGCAATAAACCAGGCATTGTACAACTCAATTATTATCAATTCTGGACTATCTACAATTACTTATCAACTTATAAACACGTTTATTTAAAGTTAGTTAATATCTAAAGTTAGATAATTAGTATTTCTACTTAAACATCTATTCTTTACATTATTGACAAAATAATTTTTATGTAAAATTTTTTGTTTTAATTAATATTTTTATTAGTAGTTTAAAATACAATGACTTATTTATGAAATATTTTAATTTAGCATATTAGAAATATTTGTTGTAGTATATGATATAAAATTTACTACATGGTACAATATGGTACAATATTTATATAACCGTTTAGTTTAAAAGAAAAATGTGCACAACTTTAATAAAAAATAAAAACTTTTATATGCTTATTAAAAATGTAGTCAACAAGTTAATAATTTGGATTTTTTCATAAAAATTGTCTATCATAACAATTAATAATACATTTAAAAATAATTATAATAAAATAAACAAGGATATATTTATATTCTGTAAACAATATTTGTTTTGCAGATATAGTAAATGAAATAATTTACATTTTTGATAAAATTTTTGGAGAATATAGTTTTTATTTGTATTACACTATTTATAATAATAGACTAACAATCAAACAATCTGACGGTTATATTAAATATGGCATAAAGATTGCTTTAGCATAGCACACAGCAGCCCTCTTCACAGCACTTCCCATTTCGCTAATCATTTTTATTATTCATATTAATGCTAAATATTTATAATATTAAAATATATTGCACTATTAATGTTTAAGTGTTTTATTAAACATATGAATACATAAATTGCTTTCGGAATGTTGTTTGCGTTAATTATTTAGTGCTTGTGATGACTAAAATTTAAATACAATTCACTAATAAGTGCAGCAAAACAGACGCCAATACCGCAAAGATAGGGACCAATTGCTATCTTCATGGCATCCATTGTCATCAATGCAATACTCTTTGCCATCGGTTTATACTTATAGTTCAAATCTCCGTATAATTTGAATCCGTTTTTTGCAGTCATTTCTCTCATCTTTGAGAAGAGACCGCATTCTAGCGATGACTTTAATCTACAATTTATCAATTAATTAACTTAATGTTAATTCTATAAACGAGTAATAAATTTATTTATTTGACTATACATTTGGTTCAATTGAATGGCGAGTATTGAGTCCGCGCTATCCTTATGAATGAGGAAACCATAGGGTCTGTCAAAGTACTCATCTCTGGCCATATGAACGGTGAATCCAAATGTTTCCGTTTGTTTGGTATAGAAATCCATCGCAAATTCCGATGCGATAAACACATGACTTCTCTTATCCCTCACTTTTACCATGAGTTTTGTGAACTCGGAATACATTCCCGTATAAGTGAAGTCAAAATAATTTTGATCAAGCACGTTTAGAGCCCTGTTTATAATCCGGGTCTCTATCGGAGTCAACATTTGCTGACGAATTGTATTAGGAGTATAGTTAATAACCAAGATTGAATTGTTATGAAATGAATTATTATGTTTACCTGAATTTGTTTTAGTTCTGCGGTTGACATGTATAACAATGGCTGCAAATCCTGTCTCTCATCCAAGTCTTGCAAAGAGTTTATAAATTTGTGTGGATTTTGAATAGTTATTGACAAAATTAATTGATTAAATATAGTTTGTATAAAAAATTTTGCCACAATTAGTATCCCAATAATTAATATATATCTGAATGTATTGTGTTTTATGCGAACATCTATTAAATAAATAATTTATTATTTTTATATACTGTATTTTGTTATTTGCCTTACATTGCAAAACGTATGCATTTAATACAATCCATAAGTTATCGCAAAACATGTAAAAGTTGCCATGGTTAATCCTAATAATAAAAATTTCCACGTTTATTATAGAGTATTTTTGTTTAAGTAAACACAGTTTTAATTACTTTAATTGATATACGAATGACTTATACAATACTTCTGACCATAATATTAAGGAGCATATCGCATAAAATAACACAAAAAGTAGCCAAAACTATTTAAACACACAACAAATATACTAATCATGATAATATAATGTTTCAGTTCATCAAAAATAAAATTACGTAATTATCGAAAATGTGAAAAACAGCGGAATATTGATGTGAATCGATGTTTGGATAAAAGCTACTCATTATAGTAATGGCCGGAGAATTGTATGCGATTTGAATGCTTGCAAACGATTGTATCATTTCATTGACTCTCAGATACATCAATGTTATGTCCACTTCCTGTTTGTTATATGAAAGAGTTTATCGCATACTAAGGTATATATCCTATTCATCAAATATAATATTAGATTGACTAAAAAGTGAAATCCATTATCTAATATTGTAATTAGACATTAAAATAGTACTAAAATACTTATTACAATGAGATAAAACCATCTAGATTTAAAATTTTGGCCAACGGACATATTTAGTGATTAAAATCATTACAATTAAGTTAATAATCGAGTTTAAAAGTTATAATTTTTGCGCCAATATTGTATGTGTATTTCGTTCATATTTATAATAAATTAACCTTATTCATATATTCATAATTACTAATTATTTTACTATAAATGAATGCGTAAGATGAGGTTTTATCAATAAAAATTATAGTTCAATATTTGTAATTATAAGTTTTATATTGTATATATAATGACATATTATTTATTACTAATGACTTATGATTAAAGAGAACCACTTTATCAGATATAAAGTTTTTTCTCACTAGTAGATAAAGCGCCGTTATATCCCCAAACTATCTCGACTTCAGTCAACACAATGTTCTCAAATACAGCTAACAAAAAAGCAACAGCAAGTCACCCGAGCTGGGCTTCCGGGTCCGGAGTACCAACCCCTACCCTCCAAAGGGGCGGGGCCAATTCTTCGGCATTAACCCCAGTGTCGGGGACTTTTCTAAATAATCCAATTGACCCAAAATTAATTAAATATTTAGAGGAATTCAGATACCCATTATTCTACTTATTAAATAAGTTTGATTGATATATACTATAATATATTTGTTCATCAATTACATTGATAATTTGGCTAAATGTTCTTCTAAACGAAATGGTCACTACTGGAAAATTTTCGGGCCAAACATATAACATTTCTTACGACTTTCTCAAGAACATTTCGTTTATTCAGGTCGTCTTGGTTTGGGGGTATATGGGCGCCTTTTCTACTTTCTCAGAGCAGAAAATTTGAGCAGAAATAATTCTCTCTACTTATGATGCATATATGAATAAGGTTAATTTATTATAAATATGAACGAAATACACATACAATATTGGCGCAAAAATTATAACTTTTAAACTCGATTATTAACTTAATTGTAATGATTTTAACCACTAAATATGCCCGTTGGCCAAAATTTTAAAGCTAGATGGTTTTATCTCATTGTAAAGAGTATTTTAGTACTATTTTTAATGTCTAATTCCAATATCAGATAATGGATTTCACTTTTAAGTTGAATTGAGAAAATTTCTATATTAATATACATATACTTTAATATTTTAGCGTTTGATGTTAATATAAAATCATTCATTGACTAATAGTATATACTATATACCTTAGTATGCGATAAACTCTTTCATATTACAACATTAATTAATTATTTACAAATATATAGTTATTTTAATTGTTATTATAATATTAACCTTGTTATAAATATAATCAACAAACGGCTCGGCAGTATAATTATATCCTGATAAACTAAAATGTCGCTTTTCATCAATCATTACTGGTATGGCTCTGTGTAAATTAAATATAATTAAGTTAATTAATTTTATTAAATTATTAATAGTATAATCACTCGTAATGTGTTCTCCTTATAAGTTCTCGGAGTATAAAATAATAGGGCCCACAAAGTGCTCTCACATCTGTTTGTTGTAGCTAGCACATTTAGAAATAATTTTAAAAGTCAACAAGTTGTTTTGTATATCAAACAAACCATTTGATTCCAAGTAACCGTAAAATTTCCTTTTGGCACAAAATCAAAATCAAAACTCTGTCCATCCGTTTCGTAGCCTATTTTAGCGTCACAATAAAAATTAGCTGATTTTGGTGCAAATTGATCAGCTAGGTCATTTAAAGCGAATTTTAATTTCCGCATTGTTAATTATTGTTAATTAAATAAATAAATAATTTTTAGATTATATGAACAAGAATTAACATTAACACTAGTCTGGAGAAATCTTTAAAATGACAAACATCTCAATACTATTGACAAAATGTTTAATTATTTAATTTAATAAATAATAAAGTAAAGTAATTTAAGTAAGTAATTTATCACAATTTGTTTTCTATTATAAAGTACATTATATGAAAATAATGTACTAATTCCATTAAGGTTATTTTAGCACAATTGTAAAAATAGAAAACAAAGTGGGGTAAAACAACAATTTATGCAGCTAGTATATTATTTTCATATAATGTACTTTATAATAGTAAACAAATTAGGATAACACAGCAATTCACAAAATAATATTTTATTAATATTGCGTATTATTTAGTTACATACATGTACTCAATAATCAATAAAATGCAAATTTTATAATTAATGTTAAATAATATGTAAATATAGAAAAAATATATTAATTAGTTGATATATTTATTCACAAATAAAATTCTAATCATATAAAGTATAGTATATAATCTAATTGTGTAATATTAATTTATGGAAATTACTAAATAATTAATTTAATTTTTACAAAAAGAAATTATTTATAATTAATGTATAAATTTAATTAATTTAATGCAATATGCTAAAAATATTAAAAATGATATCCTAATATAAGAGGGATTCTAAAAATAACAGTTTTTGATTTAACGTTGAATAATTTTGGTTAAATATTATGTGAGTTTTAGTGATCACTTATATTACAATTATGTAAACATTCAAATATAATTGGTGTAGTTTTCATAAATGTAAAATTTTTACAATTTACTTATAATTAAATATTTAAGTATATGCAATGTTTTATTGTAATATGAAAAGTGCTATTTCTTTTCCATAATGATAACAAATTATAACATTCGTAAATAAGCACAAACATAGCGATGATTATGCCTAACATATAGGGTCCTGCAGCGATTTTAATTTGATCAAGCATCATTTGATCATTTAGAGGAGGCTCGGAAAATGGCTTATAATTATCATTATAATTATCCCTATATAAGATATAAGCCCATATACCAGTATATTCGCGCCATTTCGCCCATAAACCGCATTCCATAGCCGATATCAATCTATATAATTATTATATTTAAATAATTAATTAAAATATATACCCAAACATTTATAAATAGCTTACATCTCTTTAAACGCATCCCTAACCATAGCATTACAAGTTTTACTAATGACCCAACCGTATGGTCTGTCAAAGTACTGCCGGCGCGACAAATGTAATGTCCGTTTGAATTCATCCGATTGTTTGATAAATAAATCAATGTTTAGATATGAGGCGATTAACACGTCGGAGCGATTCTCTCTCAGTCCTCTCAATAGATCCGTATAATTATTATACAATTGGCTGTGCGTGTAATCGATGTAAGTTTCGTTTAGCCCTTTAGAAATGGCCTTGTTTAGCACCCGGGTCTCTATAGGGGTCGCCATTCCCTGTTAATTAGATGGTTATTAAATGAATCAATTTGTACATTAAATACTTGTATAATTTGTAGATCGATTTTAGGCATAAATATCCTTGGATAAAGTGCCATAGTCTCCAAGTCTTCCAAACTGTCAATCATTTCATACGGGTTTTGAATAGTAATCGACAAAATTAATTGATTAAAATGCGTTAATATAAACAGTTTGGCCGCAAATAATAGTCCCATAATTAATAGATATCTATGCGTTGAATGTCGTAATTTAATTGCTGTAAAACACTCCACATTAAAAATATTTATTAGTTTACATTAAATGTTACCTACGGCATATTAATAACGCATTTACAGTTGCCCAAAAATGCTCACACAGCAATTGCCAGTACATTAATTGCTGTTTAATTCTATTTAATTAATTATTAAGCTAAATTATAAAATATAATAACCATTAATTTGCAATTCAAATGCAACTGACCCGAATAGATTATAAATTGTTTTTATAATGTGCAGCACTTCGGCCCATAGAACAGTTGATGCCATTATTATTGTTAACAATATTAACAGCCATATCTATAAATTATAGTAATTATTTTTATTAACTTATCATTATAAATCTAATAAAAATAATTCACATAAATATCAAATATATTGACAACACTGTAATAAGTGTTTGCATTAATAATCGGGTATTTATTGGCGCTCATAATGGCCAGAGAGGGGGAGTTGAAGGGCGAGTATATGTTGGCAAATGTTGGTATCAATGAATTCATTTGATGGTATTCTAGACTCAGGTCGAGACCCTTTGTAATAATAAATTGCATTTAATATAATTATAAATTAAATAATGTGATAATACTTTTGAATAAATGTTACTAATTGTTGGTTCTAAAATATATGTATGATTTGAATGAGTTATATTTAATAAATGTCCCACATCCAGTGGCACCGGTATAGCACTGAACGAGATAAAAAGTATTATAAATTGAAAATAATCATGATATAAAATGATTTAGTTATATACAGTACCTGTATTGCGTGCGTCTAACCAACTCTTTAATAAAAAATAATGTGGGCGTACAAAGTATAGCCATTTCGGCACTTGATAACTAGGTGCAATTTATAATTCAGATTAAATTTTATGTCTTGTATTACATTACATTAAATTAATGTTAAATATTTTAATTATACCATATTTGCCCATGTAACAGTAAAATTGCCTTTGGGTATGAAATCATTTTTAAATATAGATGGTAAGAAAGGTGTTTGGCCAAATTCAAAATCACAAGCACAGTTAGCTGTATTATCCGCCATTTCAAATATTTTAAATAAATCGAGACAATAATTGCCAACAAATTGCTTTTGATTGTAAAGTATTATATTAATTCAAATGATTTACAGATTTATATAAAGTGTATAACTGTAAGTATAGTTTTAAATTTACTTTAAACTGTACTTGAAATTTATTTGAGTTAAATGTCTACCAAACTAAGTTATAACCACTTTACAAATTGCTGCAACAATTAATACATAATATATTTTGATTAATTAATTAAATTAGTATGAAATAACAACATATTATTTTAAATATAAAGAATATATTAAGAACTAAATTTATATAACTGTTTTTGTTTAACATTATGAACTATTTTGTTTAATAATAATATATAAGTGTAAATGTCGTATATATTTTCAAATTAATAAAAGCTTTTATAATTTACATAATAATAATGCAGATTACAAAATATACATAAATATTTTTGCATACATTCAACCAAACATTACTTTAATTTATTAAATTATTATAATTTTTTTCTGTCTCAAACATTTCCATAAAATAAAATTAAAAAAGTCCTAAAAATACCATAAATATAAGTGCATTATTTTTGTTTTATTTAATTTTAAAATATTAAATTAATATAATTCTGTAGTATATTAATTTCGTAGGATATTTGCAATTGTTTTTAAACAATATTGTTGTAAATTATATACATGTATTTTATATTGATTAATGTATTAAAATCTATAGATTAGAGAAACCTTTAGTGATTTTTTATTTTAATTTGTAAATATCTTTTACTAATTCTTCGTTTATTATTATTATGCAAATGATTTGTTGTTTTTATATTAATATGTTTAGCATTATTGTATTTGTAGTATTTTTGGATGATTAATTCTGTAAATAGAATTATAATTGCAAAACATAGGCCAATATAAAGTGGTCCTGATGCAATTTTCACATCGCCCATGCTCATTCTTTGTTCAGTTACTTCAGGTTCGGGCACTTTTTGTGCTGAATATGTTTTGTACGTAACTATACCTGATATCTCAAACCATTTATTAAATAACCCACATTCTCGGTTAGCTTGTAATCTATATATGAATAAAGCGTCACGGTCAGAATATGTCAAATAATATTTAAACTAAAATAAAATAATTGATTTGATTAATTTACATATCGTGAAAGGCTTTGATAATGTTTTTATCGCACTGTTTATGTATGACATAACCAAAGGGCTGATCAAAGTATTTAGCATTTGCCACGTGAACAGTCCTCTCGTATACCGATGTCTGAGACATAATTAGGTTAATGTTATGGTTAGATGTGATTAAAGCCGTAAACTTTTTGTCCCTGATTTCAGCCATTATGTCATCCAATTTCTCTAGTATTTGTGTATACGAGTAGTCGATGTAATTGTCATCGTATTTATCGGTTGCTATTTTAAGTATCCTTTTCTCGTCAGTTGTGGCCATTGTCTACGTTATTATAGTTTAAACCATGTATTAAAAATTTTTATAAAATATTTGTATTATTAACCTTAATCAGTTTAAGCTGATACTGTGACATAAATAGTTTTGGCTGTAATCCAGGTACTTCTTCAATGTGTTTGATTTCATCAATTAGTTTGTGGGGATTTTGTATAGTTATTGATAGTATTAATTGATTGAAATGCGTTAAAATTACAAACTTAGCCATCAATAGCACTGATATCACTAATAAACATCTCGGTGTAAAATACTTTAATGGTATAACTATCAAAACCAGAATAATATAATTATTTAATTAAATACATTAAATACATGTAGTATACATTAAAATTAATTATACTTTGCATTAGAAGCACATTTAAAACTGTCCACATTTGATGGCCAAGTATTTGAGTCAATACACAATACAACCGACCCCTAAAATATCAAATACTTTATATCAAACAAATTATATAAATAAACTGTATTTACATTTTATATAATGACCGCTTAATGCTATTCAGGACTTCAATCCATAACATGAATGAACACAAGAAATATATGAAAACAAGTGTTACCCAAAACTTTGATACAAAAAAATGAGATAAATAATTAATCATATGCTTATTTATTAATAATATAATGATTACTTGATTATCAAAGAGTTTAAAAATGCCAAGGTGAGATGTGGAGTCGGTGTTGGGGTATTTGCCGGTCAGTATGACGAGTGCCGGTTCGTTAAAGGGAGTGAAAACGTGGGCAAACGATGCGATCATTGGATTTAATGCATACTTTTCCGGTGCGATATCCGCTTCCTATACATTAATTTATTAATTAAGTAAATTAATAATTTTATTACAATTACCCGATTGTATAGATAACTGATATCAGTGTCGGACTCCACACCCGATATATTGATATACCGTTGAGACTTCATTGCCAGAGGTATTGCGCTTTAAATATAAATTGACCATGTTTAATTTGATGAATTAATTGAAAAATTTACTATTTTATACAATCATACCTATAGTGAGTACGTCTAACAATCTCCTTTATAGTGAACAAATATACTGCACACAAAAACTTAATGCTTGACTCCACTCTCTT
>CAJPIZ010001623.1:0-15997 GCA_905368565.1 Medioppia subpectinata | reverse complement strand
TTACAACTCAAACTATTTGGAGACAAACAGACATCTATTTCATGACTTCGCAGTATATATGAAGCTAGAAGTNAATTTCTGAGAGAGAGAGAGAGAGAGAGAGAGAGAGAGAGAAACCAAATTACCTAACATTACGAACAACACATCAAATTTACAGTAAATATGGGAACAAAAAATAGTGCTTTGAATGGAGTGTTGAGAAAACTATTAGATGTATGTATGAATTGAATCCGTATTTTAAGTCATTATTATTTAGTTATAAAATAAATGCCAAAATAGACAGGACTTTAGAGTCGATTCATAGATGATTTATATTATTATATGAGCCGATAGTATGAAGTCGTGGCCACCCCTAGAGATGAATCCTTTTTGTGGTATTTGGTGTGTGTTTAGCAAAACGACTTCCATTGAAGAAATAATTTTTTGGTCATTTTGCAAATGTTTCGCTCTATTGTTGTAAATACATATTTATAAGAGGCAGCTGTGCTCATAGTATGTGCTCATACTGTGCCCTAACAGTCCCATACACTAGCATTCAGTGCCATATACTGTACCGTCAATATTCTGTATACCGGGTATTCAACTGTTCATATGAACGCACAAAACACATCACATCTCAATATTATGAACAAAGTGTACACATATTTATTGTGTAGTTTCGCACAAAAGGCCACAACTGAACACAACTGTAGAGTTTTGACAATTCTTTAGCAAATCTATTAACTTGAGAGAGAAGTAGGCTTTAGAAGAGGTGAACAGTATGTATGGTATGTTCATATGATAGTAGCACCTGAACACAGCACCAGCACCTGACACACCTTGCATTCACTACATGTCAAAAGTGAATGCCTTTTCTGCTAAATAGTTATACTTTTAATAGTAATACCTTTTTGATGGACAATACTCTCAATACACTCTCAATATGTTTGACTTTAACCTCACTTTTTGAACATTTTGTAAATAAGTACTCAATTTGTAAGTCATTTGTATTATTCATCTATATTTGTAAATATCGTATATATAATACAATTTTAAACAAATTAAACAATTCGTGTATTTAAATACAAATTATTTTATGAGTTTCTCTAAAATCAAAATCCAATAATTATTCAAATTTACAAATAATTGTTTAAAACGCCTTTAAATATATTTATATATAATTATAACTGAAAAGTGAATTAATGTACAAAATGATTGCCTTTTACTGAAAATAGTAAACAATTTATGAATTTTTTGGGTTAAATACAATGGACAACAAATTATTAATTATAATTAAAAATGTGGTGATTTTAGTAAATTATTGTAATATTTTTTGTTTAAAAGGCTTTAAATGAATGAAAGAATACATAAAATGGTGAAATAAATGGTAAGAATATATACATAATCGTTGGATGCCTTAGAGATGTGTTGAGGAACTAACAGTGTGTTAATGGATGTGAAGTGAATGTATGGTTCAGTCGCTGGCACAGGGAGACGACAGATCAGATGACATGTTGCTCGAAGGCTGGTGTAGGTCTGGTTCTGTCCATTTTCAGTACAACCCATTAGTTACACGTTATTATTGAATTGAAATGCGCGTAAATGAATTTGATTTACCTAAATATGAGAGCGGAGTACAGGGGCCGGTAGGCGGACCGTGCATTGACGATAATGATGTATCATTCGGTGCTAAATCCGTATAGCCGTGCATCTAATGGTACGGATAAATACATTGTGTTAATTAAATGTTATAATTTTGAAAGAATTTGAAACATGTTTCAAATGTACAACAATATGAAAATATGAAATTGTTTGATGGCTTTGAAAGACTACAATTGAATGGGAAGGACGGCAGAGGAGAAGAGATGTCTGTTTTTTGGATGCATTTGTAAAGAATAGTTCTGTCAGAAAGATATGTTTTTAGATCAAACTTGATGTTTGACTGAATGCTAAAAGCGATGGTTAAATGAGGCGTTTTTAACATATTATATCAAAAGTAATATGTCTTTCAAAGGTGTCGGTATATCATTGAGAATGACGTCCAACACTAGTCTCCCGCCGACTCCTCACGTCTTATATGCTATTTAAAAGACATTCAATTTGATTGTCTGATAATGAAAACCAGTATTTGAGGTAAAAAATGTAATTTATTTTCCACAGAATGTCTTTATTTTTATATTTCAGTAATTATCCAAAAGTATAGTAATTATACGATAATTAATATACAGCACACTATACTATAATGTAGAAAATAATGAAAGTATTTATATTTAATAGTTTATCGCATTTTTTTGTGTCTAATACTGATTGGAAGCAAATGTAATAATTTATGGCTTTATATGACAATTAAGTCTTAATATAACACTAATATTAACTTCATTTGATTTTTTTAAATTTACAAATTCATTCAAAATAAAATAAATTAAAAATTCTGGATATTATATAACGAAATGGAGAAATGAATTCGCATTTTGTATTTTGATTACATTTTGATTTGCATTAATTTAATCAAAATTGAAGTGAACTCCAAAAGCGAAGGGAAATGATTGAAATGATATGTTTGTTTGAGAGCCAAATGTATTTGATATTCTAGTGATACGTTTTTTAGGCCCTAAACGGATATCAAAGTAAAAGTTACAGTAAAAGCAATCTTAATATTATTCCGCCCGAAGGCATCTCTCATTTGTTTGTATACTATAATTGGGTTTATGTTTGTTTGGGTCAACAATCAATGATAGGCTAACAATTCACGTTATGTCACACAAAAAAATAGTAAATCACTACAAAAAAGTTGGATAATCTCTCCTGAGACTCGCCTATGGGCTGTTGGTTTAGTCCAACATAATGTTTGTGCACATAGAGAGAGTGTATGACACAAAATATTGCCATTGCGTTGACAATCATCTTATTTCAAGTTAGGATTTGCTCCCAAACTCTGTTTGTTTTACTGCCATAACCTCGGAGTGACTTGTCTATGAAATTGGCTGATCTTTGCTAATAATATAAGCTCCGAATCACAAAAACCAACAAAATGTATGCTTTAAGCGATATTTCAGTTTATTTTTTTGTGCAAAATTTTAATCTAAATTTTACTCAGAGATTAAAACAGTTTTGATACACTTTTCACTGAAATATGAAATGGAGAATAAATTACAGATAAATATAAATGAGTTTTTATTTTTAAACTACTTTTTGAATAATAAATTCTGTAAAATAATTTATATTCAAATCACAACATGTTTTGATAATATATGATATGATTTATATAAAATTTGTTCTTTGTTTCAATTTTCAAAACTGATTGCAATCTCTTCTTACAACTCAAACTATTTGGAGACAAACAGACATCTATTTCATGACTTCGCAGTATATATGAAGCTAGAAGTCATTTCTGAGAGAGAGAGAGAGAGAGAGAGAGAGAGAGAGTAGCGGTAATAATGAGAGAATGGTTGAGCATTGTATAGAAGAGCGCATGCATTTGATGAGCAATAAAATGCAATTTTGGAAATAATAGAAAGGGTTGAATAGAGAGGTAATAACGGGACACAAGACTGAGAGAGCGAGACAACTGTCGGTGTCTTCGCTTTATAACCAATTTATTGACGAGCAATAGAGACGACTCTTACCTGACTTACGAGTTGTTGAAAGTGAGGCGCATTGGGATCGATGTCGGGCTGTAGTGCATAATCTGCGAGTGCTTTCCAAGGAGGTTGGTAAGTTTGTACTTCCAATGGATTCACCTGAATTGGACTTTCATGACGGACTGGACTCGTCGCTATGAGGGGCACCCCTCTCATCGATGACAGATTCAATTGTCTTCCGTCCTAAACAACATCACAGATATTAATACATTTCAAATATTCTTATATACAGTACTATTCATATATTTTATCGTTTATTAGACCTATTCATAGAATTAGTAATAAATAATAGGAATTTGAAAAATATCTCTAATTATAGATTGTTTGCAAAATTGTATGCCAGGAATGAATACAATTGTAATTGAAATGAATTAAAATGATATGATTGAGGAATACTCTTATTTGTCGCTAATCATGCATTGAAGAATCTGATATACGATATAAATGGTGTAATAGTAATAAAGACTAGTAATAGTAGAAAGAAAAAGGATAAATGTGAAAATAACATCATAAAAGCTATGCGTAAACTGTATGACGAGCCCTACCGGGGAATATTCGGTTGTGTAATCAGAATCACTGAATGCGACCATTGAATACTGAAATACAAAAATAAAATAAAAATAATATAACAAATCATAGACTACGGCATAATATATGGACATTGTTTCGGTCGCATATCTAGAATATTTATTTTAAATATATTCAAATGATTTGAACATAAAAATAGTGAAATGAAAAAATCTTTCCCATAGATTTGTCGGTGGAAAAAACGTATTGAACAAAAGCTACGGAATATGTGTGACAATTGTAAACAAAGTGATAGTAATAATCATTATTCAAGTTGTGATTTGTAGTTTTTAGGCCTAGAAATATGCCTAAACCCGCAGCACAGGTAAAATTGTAGGTTCGCGTGACACACGTGATCGACACGCGTTACGTGCGACCGCATCAACCGTACAGACAATGCATTATCAGTCACTATCCTCGACATAACTTAGGGTTGGGTGCATTGCATATACGTATGAAACACGCAAACCATAATATAATAATAGAGTAGACGGCCTAACAGTGGAGGCCTTTTCTCAAACAATTTTTTTCGCTGAGAAGAAATGGTTAACGTTTTTGAGGGAATAAAAGCGTTTAATGAACTGCAGTACAGGACTGAAGCGAAACTCTGTTCTACTCGTATATAATGGACAGTTTGTGACATTGAGAGCACACAAAAGCCGATAATTCCCAAGTTTTATATACAGACACGTGTAGCGTATGGCTCACTCCCGCATTGAGACACGTGCTATAGTGGGGCCAACATTGCCAACAGAGCCGACCGGCACTATATCTCACATCCAAATGCATGGCCAATACATTTGGATCTGAAGTTTTGAATGGTTTTGTTGTGCAATACATATAATATGCACTTATGATTGAAGTGAAGTTACTTTCTCTGCACGTCATGTGAACTCTCGCTTTACTCTAACTATTGTCTGGGATATAGAGCTCTGCATCCCTTCAATCATACAATCAATACATACAATACAGCGCTCTATCATTACTATTATTATTACGATTATTACCATTTTTAGTCCCATGTATTTTCAATGGATGGCTAGAACTTACAATTAGCTAAACTTAGAGCTCAGCGCTGGAACTGTCAGTCCATAGGCTAACACTTAAGTGAAATTCTTCACTTAAATGCCAATTATTGCACACCAACTGCTATAAGCATTAAAGTGTTTGATTTGATTAGAAATCATTGCAAATTGTATTTCTAATACATTCTGACATTTTTCAGTCGCTATACGTTTTTTGGGCTCAAAAAAGGAATAATTAAATTATGAGTGAAAAGATGTACATTTAGTATAGCATTCAGTATAGCATTCACTTCAATAGTGGAGGGAATCCAGTGTTTCCACTGTTTTCCAGTGTTGGGCGGCTTTAATAACAAACGTTACGCTTCGTCTACTTTTTCACTGGTCTCTAACATCACTGCCATTAGCCGTGCGTTGGCTTTCAGTTCTTCATCACAACCAGACCTCACACTTCAGTTCCTCGTGAGTCACATCTCAAAGATTATGCCGTTTTGAGCCATTTCTCCTCAATTTACAACTTTGTCTACACTCCCGACCCTTTAGAGCCCGTCGTAAATAATAATAATAATATTCATACACCATATACTGTGCACACGAGTCTACTATACTGTACAATACTATTCAAACGACTCTATTTTGCAATACAACATTTACCATATATTAAACTCTTATTTCACTTCTATCTCGCTCTATATTTCAAGTCATCTTATTTTACAATTAAGATATCAAATCAAAAGCTATTTATATATTGATACTAATTTTCAAAAAACATTTCCACAATTAATGTCGAGCTCAGGGGCTTATAAGTCGTTAGAAGTCAGTTAAAGTTGTGATAATATTTATAAACACTGTTCGTGTAATTACTTTATTAACCAGTTTTAAGAAAACATAAAACAAAATGTAATAAAATAAATAAAATAAAGTTTTTAAATATTTTATTAATTATACAATTATTTGAGTCTAAATTGCAATCAATGAAATACTGAAAATAATTACCATTTTAATAATCAATTGGTTTTTATGATGTACCGAAAATATTTAACTTTTACTATCAATATGTTTTATATGGCAATTATAAAAAATCTTGAATTAATATTCCTAGCCTTAAGGTATGAGTAAATCAAAGCTAATATCGATTCACAAGAAAAGTATTTAATAAAATGTATAATATATTTGCTATACATTGGAGGGAACGAATTTATTTCAGACATTTATTTAAGGCAATGATATCTAAACGTAAATTGATGTGATTTATATGTTTGGCCACTGTATCCATAACAATGACAAATAGCTTCAATGCATTTATCTGTTTTGTTGACTCACTTTATTCTTTTGATCATTGAATACAATGTTAGCGTCAAAACAAATAAGTTATGAAAAAAGTAAGTAAGTAAGAGAGAGAGAGAGAGAGAGAGAGAGAGAGAACAACAGCACATCCAACTGAGCTCTTTATGAGATTAAACAACAGTCTAGTGCTGTTATACTGTTTTGCTGATGCTTTTTCTATTGAGAGAGAGAGAGAGAGAGAGAGAGAGAGAGAGAATAAATGAATTGCCGACTGATTGTTGGAGTGATATAACTCTCGAGAGACCTGTTTGATGAGAATCAGTGGCTTCGGCCCACACGGCTCCTCAAGATAAGCATCTTTTTGTTGTACTCGTATGAAGAGTACAGTAACTCAAACCCCGAATCAATTATGAGATGCACAAGTTTAGACCCATTTGTATCCAAACCATACCATCTGCCCTACTATTACATGCAAACGATGCGATCGCATCACAACACACATCCCTTCCGGCAAATGTAATATACAATAACCATTTTTTAAAGACCAGAATTTTGAACAAATTCTTTATTATGTTTATATTTGTATAATTCAATCAAACATTAGTTACTAATATATTTAGACAAGAATTGGTTCAAAATTTTACTTTGAAAATCACAGTATTGTGTATGACTTGAGTATTATTATATGTTTTTTTGCAAGAATAACACAAAGCAGTTGTAAATGAGTTCTCTTTTTTTGTATTTCTAATATGATTTTCGAAGCGTTGGATAACATTATTGTGAATATGATATGAAAATGATGGGCACTGGAAGAACCCGTGAGACATATTAGGTTATCGTTACTCATGATTACGCTATTAATATTTGAAAGGCATTCAAGAGAATGAATTAGAATAGATTAGAGAGAGAGAGAGAGAGAGAGAGAGAGAGAGAGAGAGAGGCGTAGGAATCGGTGCCAATTGGTCATAGGGAGAGATAGATAAGAGAGAGTGAAAGTTATGGTTATATAATAAAGAGATATACAGTATTTATAGAGATGATGCTTTGGATCAACTTTATAACTGAAACAGTATGGTATGGTATGGTGTGGCGTATGGTATGGTAACGAGATAAAGCATATAAAGGTGCTTCTATTGTAACAACAATTTTGATGTATTTTTGGGAGGAGAGCGCATACATGTCCATTGGGACTATTGGAGTGCATAGAAAAAGCATCAGCAAACCAGTATAACAGCACTAGACTGTTGTTTAATCTCATAAAGAGCTCAGTTGGATGTGCTGTTGTTCTCTCTCTCTCTCTCTCTCTCTCTCATAGCAATGCAAGCAATGTGTTCACTATATCTCATAATTAATCTCGTTATAAGGCATAAACCAATTTATTTGTGTAATACTCGGGCATAACATTCGAATCTATATATAATATAAGTTTATATACATTACTGTTCACTACTTTCATATAGTTTTGTGTTTGTATTGAAAGGCATGCCATTAGAAGAGGAACAGAAATGCTATACTCAACCATAAGTACAGGCATAGAGATAGACATAAGTACTGTAGTGTATGGATGGGCATAGACTGGATGTACGGTACGGTTGACCAACTCAGTCGAAAAACGGAGAGAGAGAGAGAGAGAGAGAGAGAGAGAGAGAGCTGACATTAAAAGGGGACTCTCTTTGCTTTTTCTATGCTAACTTATACAACAAAAGATGCAGTTTTTGTGTGTGTCTATAGTCTATACAATTTGAGCACAACTATTGCCGAAGAGATGGTGTGATTGTGTAAAGCGATTCTAAAAAACATGGTTAATGTGTAGCCCTTTATGAGTTTTAGCGATGAAAAAGTGCTTTTAAGGCATGCATTACTATCAATACAAATACATTTACTTTATTAGTACAACTATTATGCCATTCATATTCACTACCATTTCAATCGCTATATTCAATTCAATCGGCGTCTTCTCACACATCAAATATTAAGAGCTGTTGTTTAGCGCCGTTACCAGTGGTTAGGGTCACCACCGATCAAAATGTGTGTATTATTTAACACAAAAAATTTACTTCTGATTCCTTACATTTTTTTCGTAATGGATTTTCTCTTTGCATTTAAGCGCACAAAAGATTTTAAGGAAATTTTGCTTTTAATGCGAATTTTGTATTTAGACAAACAATTTAACGGAGAATGCAATGCATTAGCTCTCAATTTTTACTCTAGAATTCATGGCTACTGTTCTTCGTCACCAGAGGTGTAACGTTAGATCATAGGCCAGACATATGACATACACACACACTCCCGGCCCCATAACTCAATGTCCTATGTATAACACTATGCTATGCAATGTCTGTATAATGTCTCACACTTTTAATTATGATCGCGAAGAAAGAATCCGCGAGTTTATGTTACCTCTCATACAGTTTATCCATTCATTTACAAACAACATATAAATTACATCAAAAGCTGCGAAAACTCCATTCATATGTATAATACTTTTAGCGATGTGTGATATCAATGAAATTCTTGTCTATAAATCTATAATCTATAGACAAGTCTTAAACTTTTTCCATTTTTAAAACCATTTTAAATCCGTTGAAATAATATTATTTTTCTCGTATTTTGCAAACACAAAAACCATAACATTTCGTTTGTTTGCAGTTTATTTTGTCAGTAATAACGATAATAATAGTAATAAATGGGAACACAATTTGTTATAATTAGTTAATTACTGAAAACTGAGCTAATTTTTTAGCTCTTGAATAGTATCAAGTTTGTGATGCAATGACTGAGTTTTAATCGCACGTATAGAGTACGTGATCTCTATTATGAATTCATTAATAAATTCTTTATTTCAAAATATATTTTGCATTAATCATTGTTTTGTCATTTTATGCCATAAAAACAAATCAATTTAAAATATTCCACTCAATATGGGAGAGAGAGAGAGAGAGCTAACCTTTTCTTGTTGTTGCATTTGTTTCATTAAAATACTTCTTTTCTTGTCTTTGCATCTCTTGTTTTGAAACCTTTAAAAAAGTGAATCAAATAATAATAATATAAATATAAAGGATTTGTTTAAATAAGTGAATGTAGAAGTAATACATACCAAACTCTAATAACTCTGGGCGATAATCCGGTCATTTCGACCAATTGCTCTTTCATGAGTGCATCGGGACGTGGATTGGCGTTATAGCACGTCCTCAATGTATGCAATTGTTTCTCATTCAATACAGTTCTCACTCGAGTCGGCTTATGTTCTGCACTCTGTTTGTGACCACTCGGTCGACCCGACTCTCGGTGTCGGCCCAACGGTATCGGTTCTGCCGTTACTTTGCATTTAAAAAATACAACACATAATAAGTCAAAGAATTTTTAAACAATTTGAATGTATTATCAATTCTATGACTTATATTCTAATGTCAAGAGCGGACGACACAAAAACTTATGCCTAAAGTAACTCAAAACTAAGCAAATGTTCCTTTAATTAAACAAACGGCCAAACATTCGGGGCTCAGATTTCACATCTCGCGTGTGAACTAATCAGGTGTTCAAACAGAGAGAGAGAGAGAGCTGACATTAAAAGGGGACTCTCTTTGCTTTTTCTATGCTAACTTATACAACAAAAGATGCAGTTAGAGAGAGAGAGAGAGAGAGAGAGAGAGAGAGAGAGAGAGATCCACACAAAACAATATTTGTTTTAGAGTCGGAGCACTTTTCTAATACACTAAAATTGTGGCGCTTTTATAGTGAATATTTTTTTTGCAAACACAACATTATTTAAGACACCAATACATAGTTATTTGTTTTTTACGTCTAATCATATTTAATGAATTTATAAAATATTGTGTTAAATAATGTTTTTTTGCGTTTTTAACTAATAAATGGTGTTAATAATGATGAAGAAGACAATTATAAGGTTTCTTATAAATTTCAATAAATTAATATTAAATGCAAATTGAGAATAATTCATCAATGATTTAACATAAACTGTGTTTTATGCAAATTTTTTATGAACGGTAACTGAACAGTAGTAGTACTGTATTATTATGATAAAGCATTGCTATCAAGTGCTATCAAATATAATGAATAATCTCACCCGTCATTTGAAGATGAGTACCAGAATTGGGAGAAATATTGTTTCCATTAATATCACTATTTGGTCCGTTTGGACCATTACTTATAGATAAACCATTTGATGCATTAATATCTTTGTCACTGTTAGCGATGGGACCGTTTTTCTGAAGGACTTCATGATCTTCCTATAGTCGCAAAAATTAAATGTAAAAAATATAATCTATTTATGCATAAAATGCATTCATTTTTATATGAATAAAAGGGACTTACTTTACAGAAGAGGCCGTCGTCTCTGAGAGCAAACTCGTCTCCTCGGGTTAGCTGTCGGGAACATGCGATACATCGGAAACAGTCGATGTGGTATATCTTATTGCGAGCCCTCATCACTAAATCACTTTTACTGAAACTCTTTGAACAGTTGGCACACTTCGCACCGAAAAGCCTAAAAAATATCACAACACAACCGTTTAGTTCAACACTTATTTCTATTACTTATTGTGTATTATATTGATTTAAATATAAGACTGACATTTGCTTAAGATTTTATCAAATATCTAACAAACAAAAGTATAATAAGCAGTCATTTGCATAGAGAAGTACTTTTGAAAAACAAAATTCACGCCAAATCTTGTCGAAAAAGTTTTATCCATACATAAAGTACTTATCGTCGATCATATTCTTTACATCAAACTATAATATACTAATTATATTCAGTCAATATTATCATTATAAAAGACAAATGTAACAAATAAAAGATTTAACACACATACGAATTTCAAATACAATTATATGGTTTATATAATATTATATATTTTCGTATTTATTTTCTACATTTTCTTTTTATTCATTAATCTCTTAAACAAAATTATGGCTTTAAAAGAATTATTTCAGAAATTCTCAAATTATATTTAACTTCTTTCAACATTTTTAAAATGAATAGTTTTATTGAAAGCAAAACCAAACCATAGTATTTGCCAAAACTATGTGGAGTCACAATGGCTTGTGTTCGAGGGTTTAGATGTCTTTTTGGTAATTTTTATGACCATTATTTTGATTTAAATGAAATGATTAGCTTTCAAAATAAATAAATAGCGATAGAAATGCACTGAAACCTTAAAGTCGGAGATTTTTTACGAGTTTATGCTTTGCGACATTGTATTTGGTATTATTTGCATTTTTAGGACAATTAAAATTTTAATGTTTCTTAATTATCAATAAAAAGGATTAATAAAATAATCAAAAAATCCCAGTTTTAAAAATACTTGTAAGTATTTTGAAGGTTAAATTTAGTCCAGAAAAGCGAGTTTTCAATTAAATCAAAACAATTGTGGGCTTTATTTTGTATTTTCTAATATTTTCAGAGCTATTCAAACAGTTTGAATCAATTTTACACTAAATTTTAGTTAAATAACAAACAATACTTCAAAACATCTCTTCGTTTGAGATTAATTACTCACTTATGGGAAACACTCAAAGAAAAAGGATATTTACGTTAAATTCCTATTCGTAATCAAAATATAATACAATTCAAACACTCATTAAAATATAATTGATTTAAAAATTAAACAGTTATATAAATTTTAATAAAATTGTCTATTAATTACAGTACAAGCAAAAAATTAATTATTAATTCAGAAGTAATTTGATTGAAATATTAGGAATTATTATGTTTAATAAAAATATTTAATACTTTTATATGTGTTTACATTGAGAAAGAATTGTATTAAGTTATGAATAAGAATAGATTTGTAGTAAATGACCAATATCAATTTGCATTGAGTTTGTTATTTCCTAACTGAATAATGGTATAAACAGATGTTTGCAAAGGTCTATACGATTAAAATGTATTTAATATAATAAAAGAAAGCATATGGTGAGTAACTGGATGCAAATACACACATATGATGGCAATAATAATATCTATGATTGAGTTTTGGTGTGCAATGAAGTGTTCGTCGACTAAATGCGATAATCGGCTCAAACGTAACTGCGATTAGTTTTTTGTTTACTTCTCAATCAAGTGTTAGATATGAAACACTGCATGACTTGAGATGGGCTTCAAATAAAAATACCGATTTGTGTATTCGTGTTAATATATGGCACACAAAATACATTATTATCGCTGTTATTAAACAATTATCGGAGACTTAAATAAACTCAAGTCCTTAATAGACAAATGAATAAAAACAATACAAAACAAAAGTAAACAAAATATTATTAAACAATTGATTCAAAAATAAGGAAAAATCAATTCCTCGATAGAATTCTAACATATTTTTAATGCCTTTTATCAGTCGATTATAATATATAATCACATGTTATGTATTAATAATACTGTTTGATTGTTATATAAATTATTTTTTAAAGTAAATTTTGAATGTTTTCTGTTTGAAAAATTAGAATAATTATTAGGAAGTGTTATATTTTGCAATACAAAAGCAATTGATTGATAATATTGAACAATAAAGACACTTAAGATGGGTTCTTAATGTGACGAGTGATTGAGCCCAACATAACATCACATAATAAGTGATAATTTAAAAGTTATATTTGTATTTGGTTTTGACTAAAACCCAGTGTTTTCATCATTAGGAAGCACTCTCTTTGATTAGTGCATCAATTATTAGGTTATGGCAATGGATTGAATGGATTCATTGGATTCACAACCGCAATGTCTGTCAATCTCTGAATTTGACTGTTTTTGTAAGTCTTTGTGCTAACAATCTATTCGTTGAGAAATGCCTTTTTTGGTGATTGGATTGGTTCGGCTCATCGCTGGCGCCGTTCATATCTATAGAAAAGCCATAATAAAGATGTTATGAAAGATGATGTTTGCTTTAGGCTGTGATGCCAGCGATGCCTCCTCACCAACATTTAAAGCCCCTTTCATTCACATCCCATGAATTATTCACTTTTTATACTGTATATACAGTACACAAAGTAACTGATGGGTTAGTCTCAGGCATATCACTCGCCTCTACATTAAACTAACAAACTTGTGGTTTGAATTATAAAACATCATAACCCGGGCTATGACAACAATTTTAGGCTCCTGTCCCTCATTCAAACTGAACCGAATTTACCAGCTTTAGGCCTATATTTATATATTATATACTTTATTGTATACTTCATTAATCAAATAACTTACAACAAAACCATATTATGTATTTAATAATGTTTGCATTAAAGTGTTAATAATATTATCGTATTATTAAACCAAATCTCCTACTTATCACTAATTCAATGGATATAAAACTGATTGGTTATCATAAGATTGGAAATGCTCTCAATTATATGCATAACATTAATAGAGAGAATAAAAATACAAACTTGTTTATTAATTGTTCAAATCTTATATAATTTAGTGTAATTTTACTCCATTATTTGGTGTACTATAAACCGCAATTACTGTTCATCATTTGAACTTTAACTCTATGCATTTGGTAGACCTAGGTGCACAAAATGCAGGTTCATGGTAATATCAAAGAAAATCTTAAATGCTATTATAGTCGCCAAAATTGCATAAAATATTATTTACTAAATTATTTTTTATTAATAACACAATTTAGCTTAAAAGACATTCACATCTTTGAATGTATGTCTGCATTAGATATCATTAGACAAACAAATGTCAGTAATACCTAAGTTGAGGCCATTATTACATTAATATTCTCAAAGCATCCAATATTTCAATAAACAGCTCAGGATTTCTCGGGTAATCAAAATGATCTGAAGAGATAATACCGTAAAAGTTGTTTAATCGTTATTATAATAAAATGTTTAGAATTCAAAAAACTTATTTCCAAATCAGATAATTGAGAATTTTATGATTTATTATACTTTAAATTTATGGCTTAAATCAACAAAAAAGATAGCAATGAATGCATATAAAAATAAAGACAACAGAATGTATATTCCTAACCACTACTCATATATATTTTGTTATTTTTATCAGTTTATTATTTATTCAAAAGTAATTAACGATAATTTTAGTCTAAAGTGAGTTTTGGTGCCAAACGCTTGCAATGATATCTTTAAGCAAATGTTTATTTTTGTCAGTCATTGAAAGAATAGTGTAGAGAAGAGCAGAGCATCATATGGTAGAGTAGTGTATAGTGTATAATGAATAGTGTATTGGATTGCATACCTTAAGTAATCGCGTTTGCAATAAGTTTTGCCATCCCTTACAAAGCAAGTGCACGACTCGTCGAGGAATTGATGACAATCAGCACATTTAAGGCAAGCCGCGTGCCATTCCAGGTCTGGGGACACACGTAATATGTACTGATCATATATCTGAGACCCACATCCAACGCACAGTGCAATTCTCGGCCATTTCCCTTCAAAATCAATCATTTTTATACATATTCTTTACGATTAGCCGCTTATATCATATCAAACATTCATATTTATATTAGATTTATTCATATATTAATAGTTTAACAGCTAATTAAGGTGTGGCTAAAGGTATACAGCGATTATCTCGTCTGTATGAAAGAGTATTATATATACGGTATATAAATATATATCGCTTTTCAGTGATAGAGTGGAGAAGAGTAGAGAAAAAGTTGTGTTAAAGTGAGACAAATATGCAGAAGACTGTCGACTATATGATAAGCAACTGTCGCCACCAAATTGACGAGTGCTTTACGCTATACTGTGTAGTGACTGGTGTGTAGTGACTGGTGTGCACTGCACTGGCGAGTGCTCACAACACAGGCATCACTAGCACTGACAGCACTGACAGTCGCCGCCGACTTTCTCATGATCTCAGCTCATCTCAAGATTCAACACTTACTTTGAGGCGATGTCTGCGAGTCTGCGGCCATATTATTGCAGCAGTTGTCCGGTGCGGCCGACGAGATGCCAACGGTTGTTAGTGAGGGCGAAATTTTGACAGCACTTGTGGTTACACTTGTTTCAAATATATGGTCACTTCTGGGGAACCAGAAATGCACGGAATTTGTTCACTAAAACACTATTATACCGAAAAACGGATAATAATATGCAAACTGATTGCTGGACACAACAGCACTGTTATAATCAACACATGTTATGAGAATATACTGTATATAAAAGCAATTCACTAATTGTATTGGTATTGAGAGGTAGAGACTGCACACAGAATGAATGGATCACTTAATTGGCATCATTTGAATGATGCATAGGTTTGGGAGACACGGATGGAGAGTATGGAGAGTGGATGTGGTATTGATAACATGGCTTATGGTTGTCAATGGTTGGCATGATATGGAAGTGCGAGTGGGGACAAGTGGCACGCGTTGGTGCACAACATTTTTCTCACTGCAATCTTCACTCCCATTTGTGACGCCTTTCCTTCAGATGACGGCAACCAATGATATGTGGGAACCGAAAGTCGATACCAGTTATATGGGGTGCCATTGGATACGCTCACGCCTATAACGCCGACATATG
>CAJPIZ010001622.1:0-16004 GCA_905368565.1 Medioppia subpectinata | reverse complement strand
AAATAAGTAGTAAATATTTATTTAAATTGTTTTTTCTATTTTAATTCCTAACAGTATTTAAATGAGGGGAGAGAGAGAGAGAGAGAGAGAGATGTAATCTTAAATTTTAATTCATTTAATGTCTTCCATAAAAATAATAAAAAAGACAAAACTTTCACTTCATTTGGTTTATTGCTGTGAATATTGTAATATTATTTGTAAAATGAATGCATAATATGTATGATAACAAGTAATTCCGTTGTGTATTATTGTCTGTAATATATTGTGTTTTTGCTTTTGTTTTTTATTACACAATATATGGAGTGAAGAGAGGGATCGGACAGACATTAGACAGAGTCGTAAGAAGAGATGTGGTTTTTATGTCGATGTGGACCATATTGTGGACCACACCCGACCAAACAATCAAACAATCCTCTATGCGCTCCATTGGGAGCACAACTGCTTTTATCTGTGCAATACCTATATGTGTATGACTTCAATCAACTATACCTACAATGCCTTCACTTATTGATCAAAAGACTCATCTCTTTACTCTCTCTCTCTCTCTCTCTCTCTCTCTCTCTCTCCGCTTATGTAGTGATAATAAGTTGTAAAATAAAAATATTACTGATTGGATTATTATTTATTTTTACATCTCTATATTTAAATTACAAAATAATATTTCTGACTAAAAAATGAACCATAAAAGCGCTTTTATCGACACAAAGAATTTTAATACTTTCAAAACAAGTGTTTTATGTTTTACAGACAGAATCTTAACTCAAAATCTATGCTTTAAATTCTTCCCTCGACTTTTTTTGTGGCAAAGAATTAAACATTAGTTTAACCAATGCTACCATCGATAGCGAAAAGATATCCGTAAACTGCACTTAATTTTGGTTGCATTTTAAGAAGTGCCGTATTGTATGGCAAATAGTATTTACGACTCGCACTCGACTTACAAATAAGCATTAGTTTCACATTAACTTAAATCTTATCTAATGTTCAGTGATTTCTATGAAAAGAAGCGCTCAATCGTCCAAATGAGACATACATTACTGGTTCAGTCAGAGTTTACCTGTTTTTTTAAACAAAAATAGTTTTGCTTATAAATCATTTCATAACTTTAATAAACATATCGTTAACTTATTGGTATATCAGTGAAACTGCTATCAAATCATTAGCATTACATTCAATCACTATTACATCGTAAGAATTGATGACTTAAATAACAATCTTTTCTAATATCTGTTATCAAAGATTTATATGATTTATTTTTAGAGAAAACAGCATTTTTTATGCAAAAAAGCGATTCAATTAAATGATTGATCCGAGAAAGAAAGGACATTATGAATATACTGTACATTATATATAATGAATAATGAAGTTCTGGTACACAATACAAGAATACGTTGGCGTATATTAAATATCTTATAAATGTGAAGTGAAACGTAAATGAAAGGTAAGAGATTAATATACAGAGTATATAATGAATAGTTTGTGTTCAAAGGGAATTGACATTCGCTTTGGGAAAGTGTTTGTGTCGGCAATGGTTGCGGTCGTGGAGAGGACCTCATCCGCGACCGGTAGAGACCCAGCCGTTGATGCCGTCGAGCGCTATATGTGTTGGCATTCATAGTGACCACAAATGCGAGACAAACTCATCATTCACTCACACCCGAGTGCTCACCGATTATTCAGTTTGACAAATGTTTTTACTTTTCATTTCTGCTATCATTTTATGGGCTCTGAATAGTAATCACATCGAGAATAGCATTTGTTTATTCACTTCATCTCTCATTAACATTTTGATCACAATTTTTTTCGTTGTTTGCAAACAATTATTAGCATTGTATGGCTTTCCATGACTTCCTAAAATCATATAAATTTCTCTTTAATGGCATATTTGGCGGAGTAGGAGGACAGCCAATGCTGGGCCAAACACCACACATACCATGTAATAAAGAAGTAATACTTGAGTTGTAATATGTGGTAGGAATGGGACCTCCAATGGTATAGACAAATATGAAATCATATATGAGAGAGAGAGAGAGAGAGAGAGAAAATCGTGACTTTGGACGCGTGTTATTTGCCCAACGGTTGCCTCATTTGATGAGCACTCATGGCATCAATCAAGACCTCAGCATCAAATGCATTGCCTGTCTTTGTGTCGATTCCTATCCATTGACTCACTTCTGGCGGTTTTTGCCGTCTTTCGCGGCAGACCTATCGGTGCTCACAGACTACTCAATACTTCAATATAACATACCGTATAAATTGTTACCTAAAAAATCATTGCGTTTATAAGCGTTTACTCTTTTTTGCTTTACTACCAGTCTGTGTGTATATGTGTGTGGAGTAAGTCGTGACCAAAACATCCCTCTTAGCCCTCCTTAATAATAGTCTTGATGGTCGAGAGAGAGAGAGAGAGAGAGAGAGAGAGAGAGAGAGAGAGAGAGAGAGAGAGAGAGAGTCTCGTGGATCGCATCCGTGCCGTACATTAAAGCTCACTCGTCGTCCTCACTATCTCTGATAACTTCCCCCTCTTTTTCACGTATTATTCATTCATTTATGATTACAAACAGAATATGTATTTTTATGAATCGGTCGAGTCGTACGGCACGCGAATTTAATCAGCGCTAACACCAACACAATGTGATGAGCGCTCGCAGTACGGCTCGAGTCGAGTACAGCTGCCTTTCCATTCACTCGCAGCACAACATACACACAAAATCATTACTTTTAACTGCGTTTACCTTTGATTCAAACATATAATAGTATATTATTTACAGAAAAAGCAATTTTTGAAAATTATTTTATGATTATAATTCTAACGCAAAATTCAATCATTTTTCTACTTCTCTCTTATATTTACAAATATATGAAATGAAATGACTTTTAAGATATAATTCGTGAAGAAGTGATAAACATATTTTCGCATTACCTGTATATCCATCATAAATAAACCGCTGGTATCGCACAATAATACTCTGCAATAACATTGAGCTTACTCTCTCTCTCTCTCTCGCTTTTGCTAAGAAATAGGCATTTCGTTAGTATTGATGTATTGTTTTATCGTCTATTCAATCGCATCCGTGCCGTACATTAAAGCTCACTCGTCGTCCTCACTATCTCTGATAACTTCCCCCTCTTTTTCACGTATTATTCATTCATTTATGATTACAAACAGAATATGTATTTTTATGAATCGGTCGAGTCGTACGGCACGCGAATTTAATCAGCGCTAACACCAACACAATGTGATGAGCGCTCGCAGTACGGCTCGACTCGAGTACAGCTGCCTTTCCATTCACTCGCAGCACAACATACACACAAAATCATTACTTTTAACTGCATTTACCTTTGATTCAAACATATAATAGTATATTATTTACAGAAAAAGCAATTTTTGAAAATTATTTTATAATTATATTTCCAACACAAAATTCAATCATTTTTCTACTTCTCTCTCTCTCTCTCTCTCTCTCTCTCTAACTCTCTTATATTTACAAATATATAAAATGAAATGACTTTTAAGATATAATTCGTGAAGAAGTGATAAACATATTTTCGCATTACCTGTATATCCATCATAAATAAACCGCTGGTATCGCACAATAATACTCTGCAATAACATTGAGCTTACGATACATTTAATATCACAATAACATAAGTGTTTCTTAATATTCCGGTAATAGTATTGCCTTTTGTGATGGAAGCGCTCTTTTAATTTGTTTTTTCTATCTCTTTCAATATTTTACCGATGAATAAGTGATTAGAGAGAGAGAGAGAGAGATGTCTGGATTGATGTGCGATCTGATCTCAATTGCAGACACACAGCCACTCACTCAATAGAGTTCAGGGCCGACAACACACAACCGCAACAACACTTGTAATGCAATATATAATTGTGTTTCGTGTTTGGCTCGATGTGTGGGCGATCTCTATATGCTTCTGGCGATCGCTCGTCTCCGTAGACAATGAAAGCGAGTCCTCACAGGCACTCACACACCGGGAGGTCTGCCTTATTGTAAGCTTTAACCGGACTTTGGATGCCATCGGAACTGGCATTCAATGCATTTGAAAAAAAATGAAAGATATATATATATAAAATATATATATAAAATGGGAAATATGTTGAGATTGCAAACCCACCCACACATCAAATTAAGATAATATTTCTCAAATAGAAAACACAATTATAGCGATTAAAGTATAATAACTTTTACACGATTTATGTGCGACCAAAACGTGGACATAAACCCCAAATTCAAACTGCATTTTGAATTAAGATGTGATAAGTTTTGATAGAAATTACATTTTTATGCCTTAATTTTTGTTTTTCAATTCATTTATTATTAATGCCTTGAATTAAGAAATTTGATTTACAATTCACTTCTATTTTAATATTAAATTTCTGTTATTTTCAGCTTATTTTTGTGTTATAAAAATTATCGCCAAATTTGTTGAAAAAATTACAGAAAATTAATGATAACATTATTATTGTGTAAAAATTTGAAACACATTATTATGATTTTGCCGCAAAAGTTAATACATATTTTATTAGAATTAAATTATACTAGTTTTCAATATTAAATTATATATAATATCAGTGTTTTTGGTGATGAAAGCACAACATAAATGTTGATAATTATTGGTTTGTATTGTACTGTAGTTTTGAAAACATAATTTGCAAATTGATTTTTAAATTCTAGTTCACGGGATCTCATGTTTTATATAAATATTTTCTAATAAATTTTAATACATGTCTGAAATATGTATTGCCTTTTAGAGAGATTTCAAATTTATTTTAATGACTTGTTTTTTATTATTAAGAATATTATTAATTTTGTAATAAAATAATATTTATTATCTCAGCAACAGTACTGTATATGCAAATAATTGTAAATATATTTTACATTAATACTTAATGAATTGTAGTAAAAATATTAATTTCAAAATAGTATGTTTTGTAAAAAATTATAATTAAAATGAGTAATAAAAAACTATATGAATACATAATTACATAAATAAAACCAAAATATTATGTTCTCATAAATGAAAACATATAAAAATCCAATTAAAACCATAAATTTAAAGGCAATTAAAATTTATAAGTAATTAAAAATTTAAAGCCCATTAAATTAAACCTTATTGAAATAATTTGGTAAAAATTTAATTAAAAATTACAAACAAAACTCAAATTTAAAACACATTTCTTATTGTTTGAGTCAAAAGCGTTGGAAACAAAACTGTTGTAAACAAAACAAAACTTTATTTGTATTAATGTATTCAAAACTAATTGTATAAAAATTATAATTCAAGTTTTTACTTTCATAAACAGATTATAGATAATCATTTATTGCCAGAAAAATATCATTAATGGTATAGAAAATGTGGAAATGGTTACCAAAATTGGTCAAAATGTAATCATAGTTAATATGATTTAAATTAATTGTTATATCTCTTTATAAAAACTTGTAAATATATTTATTAATATGTTTTTACATAACAATAAATTCAACGTTTAATTTATTAAAAACACAAAATTACATTCAAAAGGGGGGAAACACTTCATTAATTATACTTTTCCTGACATTAACTCAATTCGGATATAACTTTAATGATTACACTAATGAAAAGCCATTGAAAACCCATTAGATGTTGGGTTCAATAAATTTCAAAATGCCTTTCATTCATAAACACAATATAAAAAAGAAAATTATTTAATAAAATGATAAAAAATTCTTTACAATGATGGGTCTCATTGTGTTTTAGTTATATCACAAACAAAATATAACTATATATACACTAATAAAATAATAATCATAATGTGATTAACCGTTAATTAGAAAGTATAGTATGAAATGTACATTAATTTCATAATGGATTTGATGTAAATATGATAGAGATTGAGGAGGACTTGGATTATAGTGTATGTGTTGTATATATAAGAGATGGTGAATAAATGTATGCAAAAGAATTGGTGATAAGTTAAATCATAGGATGTAATTATTGGTATTATGTGTGCATAGACTGTACGGTATATACGGTGTATACCATAGCACTGATACATCATAGCGTGTGAGCCCGAGTGTCAAGTGAAACAAAACCTCGCAATCAAATCAGTCTCCTTTTGACTGGCAATAGGCCTGTAATATATGTAATGATAAATTGGATAGTAATGTATTGACTCCTACTCCTAATGGAGAGCACAAACAAAAACACATTATATATTATACGGCTTATCCTTCTTCACCGCCAACGCGTTTAACACTTTTTTGCACTCAAAACACGAGTTTTGTTATGTTTTTAGCAGAAAAATTGATAAATATATATAAGAAACGAGAATATAATGTAGTTTTCAAATAAGAGATTAATTTAAGTGAAGAATATATATATCGTATAAACCAAACACTAATCTATTCATTGGCCTCAAAACGTATACAATCTTTAATGAATGACCAAAATATTAATGAAAGTGTTTTTCTTCTTTTGAAAACTATATTGTTATACGAAAAGCCATTCTTGTCTTTAATTGGTATTACATTTAATTATTTTTCTCTTCTTTTCTTCTTTCATTCATTCACTCAATTCTTATGTTTAAAAACAAATCATTCATTGATTGAAAATTTATTTTAATTATTCCGTATAAACAGTGTATATATAAGTGCATAATATCTATGCCTTTAACGCTGTATTAATATTTAATTTGAAACTAAAATTACTTAATTTGGATAATTTATAACAATAAAAATAATGAACCCCTTTTGTAAAGTGTAATAAACCCGTATATATACAGTATATTACACAACTGACTCATTCAGCTTATGATTATTGTGATTATGATTATAATATTATAATTTATAAAATTACTTAATTTCCTAAACCATAGCAATAAATTTTGCGCACAAATAATAAGCCCTCATTTAAATACTGTTAGGAATTAAAATAGAAAAAACAATTTAAATAAATATTTACTACTTATTTAATGAGCAAAACAATCGTAAATATTCCTACAAAATCACAATTAAAAAACTGGTTGTACTGTAACTCTCGAAACGCATACGGAATTGATTTATAAGTTTATTAATTATTTTCATAACAAACATAACATTTGTGTTGATTTTGTGTTTCGTGTGAATTGACAGCAAATATGAAGAAGAAAAAGAGCTTATATTCGCTCATAAACTATATATTCAGTCATAAAATGAAAATACATTAAAATTGATTCATAAGAATGCGAGCATTGAATGAAAATTTCTAGTGAAACGATACTCAATCGATAGCATGTATTGTTCAGACATTACTGTATAATCAGTTGTATTGTATAGAAATCACTATTAAATCAGTAAAGAATTACATTAGAGGAGAGAGAGAGAGAGAGAGAGAGAGAGAGAACATCTAAAGATAGGGCAACCATCAGACCCCACAAACAGTGAATAATTACAATCGTTATTCATTGCAATAGACTGTATGACTACTAAAATATGTTTAAAATCAAATACAGGTATTAGTCTATAAAAAACAGTAAAGTTTTGGTTCGTTTCGGCCTAACATTTAAAACAGTTGACGTTTTAAAGACTTTTTTCTGCAGAATCTCTTATCTTAATTATAATCGTTTTCTTACAATGAGTTTTTCATTGGAAAAAACGTTTATTAATTTTAGATTAAAAAATAAATTTAAAACTTTTTTGTGTTGGTTTCCAGTGTTCTAACTGTTGTTGCAATTGAATTGGCGATTGAATAGACGATAAAACAATACATCAATACTAACGAAATGCCTATTTCTTAGCAAAAGCGAGAGAGAGAGAGAGAGAGAGAGAGATGTCTGGATTGATGTGCGATCTGATCTCAATTGCAGACACACAGCCACTCACTCAATGGAGTTCAGGGCCGACAACACACAACCGCAACAACACTTGTAATGCAATATATAATTGTGTTTCGTGTTTGGCTCGATGTGTGGGCGATCTCTATATGCTTCTGGCGATCGCTCGTCTCCGTAGACAAACACAATGCGCTAAAAGTAATACTTGTAATACGTTTTGCCCGCAACTTATAGCCCAATAATAATAATCATAAGAAACTATTATATCATAGCATTAATTGAAGTGCTTTTTAAAAGCCATTCTCTCGACCAAACTCTTCATATGTCTTAAGCGTCTTCTCATCCCTTAAGTAACCGAACGACTAATGCATTCAATTTCAGCAAAAACTGATTAAATGGCTTTTATATGTACTGTATTTCGGAGCTTAATATTTATATCTAATTTTAATTGTTTCATGTCTTATGTTTCGCTATTTTCCGGCTCTAATTAGAGGGAAGAGAAGTCAATATTTTTCAAATATATAAATCATAATTTCAGTGATTAAACATTATTTTTCTTTAGTTTCAATTAGCAGTCGCTTCAAAGTAAACACTTAAAAGCACTCGTTATTCAATTAACTCATTTAAAAAAAATACTAAAATCTTATTTTTATCAATAATTATCTTAATTGTAAACTTAAGACTAATAATTAAGTTAAAGAAGAAACTAATTATCAAAAACTGCTAAATTTTAGTTAATTTCTTAATTAGTTTTAATAGTCTGTATAATTAGTCAATATTTGTTTTAATGTTTGATCGCCAATGGGTTTAGTTTATTATGTATTTATGGCCACAATTACTGTCAATTTTGAAATGCATTTATCTTTATTTTGCAATTTTATTTGAATAGCATTTAAGACATTATGTGTTACAATAAAGCGAAAAACCTTTCAATACATACCATTTCTTCAATAAAATTGTAGTTAAAAATAAGATTTTAATGTTTAAATTAAATTGAGTTAAATTTCAATCACATTCTTGTAATTTTTTGTTGAATTAAATGTATATAATTATATTTATAGTAATAGTAAAAGTATTAATTTATTGGACAATAAAAATGTTTAACTATTTAGTAAATTATAAAACATTTGTTGAATTTATTGATTTAAAAAATAATTTATATTTATTTAATTAAACATAAATTCTTCGCAATATTTATAGCAAAATTAAGCTAATTTTCAAATAATTTAAAAAGTTCTTGTACAGAAAATTGTATTTTCATATGAGATTAATAACGTCTCCAGAAATTCAAGACACAGACAGAGAGTGTGAACGATATATAAATTCTTGTCTGACTTAAGCGCTTGCAATGCAGTCGCGGATTATATGGCTTTCAATTTTGTTTAAATTGCAGAATATCTGTCATAATTATGATTGGATTTATGAAAACATCCGTTTAGTTTGCTATGGATTCTCGCTGTGAATTATATCGGAATTAATTATTTGTCACTCATTTTTCTAATATATAAACGCCGTTCAAACGGATCTGATTTTAAATGAATTTATGTAATTTTAATTATAATGGTTTATATCATTTTGCAAAGTATTAATAGCTTTGGATTTTTAAAACTTATTTTATTTTATTTTTTATTTTAAATGTTTAAGACAATTAAAGTAAAATTAAATTGACAAAATATACTGGTCTAACCTTCAAGTAATACCATGTAATAAATAACAGTTTATATTAATATTAAATTCAAGTAACTTTCAATTGACAGATAGATATAATTTAAATGCTTTAAAAGTCACGTCTTTTAATATATCCGTTGAATATTAATATCAATAATTGAAAACAAAATATCAATAACTTTTCAAAATGCAAATTTGTTTTCTTTGTGTTTCAGATAATGTCTTACGAATTAAACTCAATAGCTTTTAATCTAATAATTATTATTAAAGTTAATAATCAATCCCTTTTAAAAAAGTTAATTATAATATTAATGTTTTAAAAGACCAAAAGTAAAATAGCTTTTAAACATAAAAAATTAATAACAAATATTTTGCTTAAAACTAATAAATTAAATTTTATTTTGAATTTGTAAAAAGCAAAAAAACTGATGGAAATAATGGCAAAATTATAAGTATTTTAAAAATTGCTTAATCAAGCGATAAATATTTGAACACTAGACCTATATTATCGACAAAATAATGAAATACTTTCTAAATTCTTGACAAATGTTTTATGGCTTTAACGATATATTTCCTAATTTTTAGTTAAAATTGTTAGCATTTTTGTAATCTGTGCACAAAATTAAGACAATCTATGCATTATTAATGTTGTGTTTGTTTTTACCTAAATATAAGCTGAAATTAAAAATAACAAAATTTTGGTTAAAATTTATTAAATATAATAATTAATCAAAAATATTAAAGATTATTAATTTAATATTATTTCTCAAAATAGAGATTTAAGTATTAGATTATTAATTGAAATAAGTCTTTAAATAATAAATAAAAGACAATTAATGTTAAAATCTCTTATATTTTAGACATTATTTGAGACAAATCTGTACTTAATATGTATTCGTTTGATACTTATGTTTGAGAATTATTGCTTAATTTTTAATGTATTAAATGTATGTAAAATATGTACACAATTATTGATTGCATTAGAATTGGTGTTAACGGAGAAAAACATAAATAAAAATCAATTAATTTATTAGAATTATGCACTCATTTAAGGAAATACTAATTAATTTTAATTAAACTTTTTGTAATTAATATTCAATATTTTCATTGCTTTTTAATAATTTGACGAAAAATATGAAATTAATTTTGTTTGTGTTGAAGAAGGCTTCAGGCATTCAATTAAATTGATTCTTAATATACAGTATATATGTTATGATAAATGACTAAATAATTTGATAATTTCATGAATTAATAAATTCAACACAATATGACTGAAAGTTATCCTCAATTTCTAAAGCAAACTCTTTTGTAAATTCAATGCTTCCTTCTATTCATTGATTTTATTCATTGAAACCAATTATTAATTTCATAACATTTACAATACATATGGTATTTGTTATAGTGTTTAGATATCCATATTATTATTATTATACATTGTAGTTGATTTACTGTGCAATCAATTTATGCACACAATATATGCTGTATAATAGAAAAATACTTTTTCACTGAACACTAAAATAGTTTATTATTTCACATTAATATTCAGTGCAAACCGAGAGGACAGCGATGTTGAGAAGAGGAGAGTGAGAAATGCATAACTAATTGAACCTTATATGACGTGAGAGAGAGAGAGAGAGAGAGAGAGAGAGAGAGAGAGAGAGCACGGGTAAAACGATTGGCCAAAATACGGCACATATATTACTTTCTATAAAAATTAAAGTAAATGCAAATATATTTAATATTATGATTGATATAAGTTTTATAAAACTGATTCTCTCATCACTTTATGAAAAATGGTAAACCGAGAGAGAAATAAGAGGCCATATCTGGATGTTATGTAATTGTGAGCAAACATCCAACACATCCAACACATACACACCTAAGTGTTGATAAACAATCCATTTTGATGTTATGATAGTTTGTAAACAGATCTGTCTTTAAGCCCAGTTATGCTTAACATTAAAGCCGATGATTCACTTCAATTGTGAATCTGTCGGATCAAAGGTATCTTCAATTCAATATTTACTTCAATACAAAGCATAGGCAGAGGGAGAGGAGAGGGTGTTGTCATTAATCTATTGAGCGATTCGTTTGTATACATATATTTTGCCTCAATTTTCATCCCACGACTGACCTCTTGTCGTACAGAAATACCCGAATCGGTGCCCAAAAACACCGGTCCTATCATTACATTGAATTTGAGTTTTGGTTAAATTTTAACAAAGATTCCGGTATTATATATGACTGACATCTCCAACCAATTTTCACATTAAATTTTTTTGCTTTTTGTTGAAAATGTTATTTTTTATTTGAGAAGTTTGTATCAAAGTTCTAAAGACCGTGAAAATGATGATTAATTTTATGAGAGATATATTTGACAATTCATACGAGTTGTCAGTTTTAAAAGTGAGAAAATATTTTTACATAACAGACAAAAGGGAACATAACGGAACAAACATAACGGAAATAATAATCGTTAAGTGTTTTGCTTTAAGACAACACCAGTAATCAAACGATACATTGTTTTTGGTGCAAAAATTTAGAGGAATGAGAAAATACAGAATGATATAAAAACAATTTTGGGTCACTTTTTAACATAAAAACAATTAGAAAATTTATTACTTTAGCCTTTTGTTTGTTTTTTCAACGATAGACCGAATTGTTTATTAATTTTATGTGAGTTTTAAACAATTTTTGGCCCCTTTTTCCGGTTATGTGTCCATAAAAACAAACGATGGATAGTGAGAGGGGATGGAAATGGTTGTGATGTGATGTGAATGTGCGGATAAATGCTAATTAACAGTCCATATAATGATTAGTATTGTTAGAAATGTTGTGCTAATAACGAGTACAGACTATTGCGGGAAACAAGTGCTACGATAGACAGATAGGAGAAAAAATGTATTCATAATTCACTTCTAGTTTATTATTATTACTATTATTTAGCATAGGATTCAAGACTCAGTCGCGAAACACAAAAGTTTCCGCTCAGGTCTCGGATTTACGCATCATTTCATCGCATTTTGAGTATTGTTTCCCTTTTTAACAGTTTATTTTGTGGACAAACTGTGAGAAACACATATACATCGGCTCTAATATTAAAAATAAAGCCTTGTTTTCGCTCTCAATCTCCCTTTTATACTATGGATAACAATGAGAGAGAAAAAAGTATCGATAGTTTTTTAAGGGGGAAATGTATTTATTGAGAGCACAAGTGTTTTCTGTATTTCTGTATGCGCTGTGAGTCCAGGCCTTCAATACCGATACGAATCGACAATAGAAACGCCAATTTAATGGACACTAATTTGTACATTAGCTTTGATTGTATGCAACAAAAAACATTGTATGCCTTTAGACAAGAGCTATACTTTAGTTGTATAGTTGTATCACTATTTTACAGGTAGTGTTGGGTTAGGTATCGATAACTTCCCCTAATTTTAATTCTCGGTTCACTTTTTCTTCTCTTCTTATTCTTTATTGAAAAGCCGACGGTTTTGAGCGTAATATTCAATAAATACTATAATTGAATGAATGTGTGACTAAACACAGTGTAGATTACGACCAAAAATGGGCCCAAAATATAGTCAATTGAATTCAATTGAATCGTAATTATATATTAATACGCATTTCATTCANTAATACGCATTTCATTCACATTTTTCCTCTCACTTTATGAACACTTTCTTATGAAATATAAATATGTATTCAAACATTGGATGAGAAATGCATTCAATCATTAATACCTTTTCCTGCAATCAGTTCTTCGGTTATTTGAATACATAGTTCGCTGTAAATCATATGTATTGCCATTTCATCTCATTTTTACATTTCCTTTTGGATTATATAATGAGTGAAAAAGACGACACTTTCAGGAAATTATTATTTATTGAACGCATCTTTAATTTTATTTCATTCATAACTTGAATGCAATCTACACTACATGTCATCAAATGATGATATCATTAATGAATGACTTTTATTCTAATATAAATATGATTTTTTGTTATTAAAAGCAATTAATAATTACACTAAATTAATGCCAGAATATATATTTATTATAACTTAATATACATTACATATGAATAGCATATAAAATATATAAACGAAATAATTTGTTTAAAATTTTGGATAAAAAATATCTAATTATTTAAAGTGAGAATTTCTATCAAAATAATTGCCAATATTTTTCAAACTTTTGGTATAAAAATTATTGCAAAATTTTTTGCTCAAAAAATACATTTTTTATACAACGATTTGATTTATATGACTATTAATTCGTTTTGATTCTTATCTTTAAAATAAATTTATCTTTCAATTCAATCGCGAATTATATCTTGACTTTTATTTCTTTCATATTTCGCTCCGATTTTCTCTCTCTCTCTCTCTCTCTCTCTCTCTCTCTCTCTCTATCCGTACTACAGGTGCGCTATTGAATAGCCCGGAAATATGACGATAAATTGAGCGCCGGATGTCTCCATAATATTTGCTGTAATCGGCAGTGAGTGTGACGTCACGGCTGTCCGCACATCGATTGAGAGTTTTATTTGAAATATTTTACATAACACTAACACCGCATACGAGAGCCGATTGGAGAGCACAGGTATCTCTAGCTCTCTGTGTGTATGTCAGGCATTGTATACCAATTTATGCGCACACACTGTACACACACTGTACTGACAAGAATACAGTGCTCTACAGTTCATACATTCCTGAGCACAGCAACCATTAGTGACATATACTGTACTACATATGCATTCTGTGCGATGGACGACGTTATGTCACTTTTTTCATATTCCTCGTCATATGTGACCTAATGTGCAGTAAAACACCGGTATATATGGTATTAATATATTAGTGTTTAGCACTGGTTTATACAACCGGCACATCGACTGACCGTGAAATTAATGTTTCGTTTGCATGCCTTTGAATGCATTTAAAATTTTAACGAAAAAAATTGGAAAATATTTGTCAGAATATTTCTTTTGGTATTTTGTTTAAAATATTATTCGCATTATATTTGTATTTAGTATTAGTTTTTTATTTTTAAATATCTTTGTTATTGAAATGTTATTTTAGTTTTTAATATTTGAAGTGAAATTTCAAATAATTTTTTAGTCAATTATAAAGTGAGTGTATTTTGTATTAAAAACGTATTTACAATTCACTGCACTTATTATTAAATGCTTTGAATATAAATATAAAATTACAATTAATTTTGCTTTTGTTTTTAATTTTCTCATTTTCTAAACACATTCTTTGATTATCACGAGTGAAATGCAATCAAAAAATCTTTGGCTTTAATTAATGAACAATTTTTATTCATTAAAACCGATAATAATCTGAATTTCAATTAATAAGCAAAAGTAAAGCACACTTTAATCTAATAAATATTGATTTAATTTTTACAGAAAATACATTTAATACCATAATCTTAAACCTAGTGTCACATTAGAAATGTTGTCAACTATTAAATAATGTTTTATTATATATAAATTATATAATATAATAACAACGCTAATAGTGTTGCCAAAAAATAGGGCCAAAACTTATACTATATTTAATAGATTGTAATGTTTTGTCAAATCATTTTAAGGAAAGGTTTTTTGATTAAATGATTTCTTATTTTTATTATTATTCAAATAGTCTCTAAATTAAGTTTTAAAACGAAGTGTACTTTTCTATTAAAAGACTAGCGGTTTGTAATTTTTTATGAAAATTTATTTTTATAACTATTACTATTTATTAAACAACAAAAATATAAATCCAATAAATAATCGTTTAACGCATTAATAAGGAGAGAGAGAGAGAGAGAGAGAAAATCGGAGCGAAATATGAAAGAAATAAAAGTCAAGATTCGCGATTGAATTGAAAGATAAATTTATTTTAAAGATAAGAATCAAAACGAATTAATAGTCATATAAATCAAATCGTTGTATAAAAAATGTATTTTTTGAGCAAAAAAATTTTGCAACAATTTTTATATCAAAAGTTTGAAAAATATTGGCAATTATTTTGATAGAAATTCTCACTTTAAATAATTAGATATTTTTTATCTAAAATTTTTAACAAATTATTTCGTTTATATATTTTATATGCTATTCACATGTAATGTATATTAAGTTATAATAAATATATATTCTGGCATTAATTTGGTGTAATTATTAATTGCTTTTAATAACAAAAATCATATTTATATTATAATAAAAGTCATTCATTAATGATATCATCATTTGATGACATGTAGTGTAGATTGCATTCAAGTTATGAATGAAATAAAATTAAAGATCCGTTCAATAAATAATAATTTCCTGAAAGTGTCGTCTTTTTCACTCATTATATAATCCAAAAGGAAATGTAAAAATGCGATGAAATGGCAATACATATGATTTACAGCGAAGTATGTATTCAAAGACCCGAAAAACTGATTGCAGGAAAAGGTATTAATGATTGAATGCATTTCACATCCAATGTTTGAATACATATTTATATTTCATAAGAAAGTGTTCATAAAGTGAGAGGAAAAATA
>CAJPIZ010001621.1:0-16007 GCA_905368565.1 Medioppia subpectinata | reverse complement strand
GAGAGAGAGAGAGAGAGAGAGAGAGAGAGAGTTTATATCAGTAATATATTGTATTTCTTAAATACTGTAAATTTTTGTAATGCACTAAAATCCTTTATAAACTGTATCAACAATGGTATTCAAAATTTGAGTAAATGTTCCTATACATCTGAATATTAATTCGGACATGGTATGTAAAAATCACACTTTATTTTAATTTTATTATGTAATTTTGTCATTTTATACTTTAAAACTTTAAAATAAATTCACATACAATTATCATAAAAGTTAGTACAGGTATTTTGCGCAAAACTTTTTGTATTTTAAAAGTCAATGTGAATTACCATTTCATTGACTAATAAATCATTACAATGAATTAAAAGTTGCATTAATTTTTATAGATTTTAAAGTTTATAATAATATTCATCTATTTAAAATTACTTTTTAAATGAAGTAGATTATTTTCATTATGAATTCACTTTATTATACTATAAACTGTAGCCACATTTGTATATGTTGTTAAACTAAATGCTTTAAGTTTAATAATTTAAATAAGAATGACTAATCTGTACCGAGGCAAGTGCCTCGCTAGAAAGTGCCTCACTAGGCATTTTTCACTAATTTGCAAATATTAAAATTTTTAAATATACATATTTATTTGCTTTTGTAATAATACATTTATATTTGTTTAAAAAAAATTTAATCTAAATTTTTAATTTAATAAAAAAATTTTAATTTAATAAAAAAATTTTTAATATTTTTATTTTACAATTTTTATTACAAATATAAATGTAGTATTACTAAATCAAATAAATGTGTATATTTAAAAATTTTAATATTTGCAAATTAGTGAAAAATATTTGCAATATAAGTATATAATTATAAATAAACACAATTTTATCATGTTTTTAATAATAAATAATATAAACATTAGTAAAATATCTCATTGAGTAAAATTGTTATACGCATTATATTTTAAATTATATATTTTTTTAACAATTATGCCTTAAGTTATCAATGTTGTTATTTATATTTATCTTTAAGTTTTGTATTTTTGAGCGACACTATTTTTATTTAAAAATCGATGTGAATTACCATTTAAATGACTAATATAATGAATTACGATGAATTAAAAGTTACATTAATTTAAATTGATTTTAAATTATATAACCCATATTTATCTATTTAAATTTACTTTAAAACTGAAATAGATTATTTTCATTTGAGTTTACCAAATTATATTATAAAATGTAGCACCATTTGCATATACAGTGCAACTTCTCCATAGGGAACGGCCAGTTGCAAGGCAAAAGTGTTCCCTATAGGGAGGGTTCCTCTAAGGGAGGTTTGAGTAAAAATGTCTTATTTTTGACTAATATTTGAAAATGTTTATTAATGTCTTTCAATGTTTTTTAATTCATTATATTTAGTTTTTAAATCAATTGATTGTCTTTTTTAAGACATTTTATAACAATTAAATGAATAAATTAATGTACACTATTATAATAATTCACTTATCAAACTATAAATGTAGTGTTTATCACAACTCTACAGTATTGAATGAAACTTTAAATGTAAATCTGTTTGTTTAAAGACTTAGGTTTGAGAATATTTTAAATACTTTACAGATCATGTGCTTATGATTATCTTTGTTCCTTAAGGGGAGTGCAAGTTTTATCTTAATCACTATAAATTCGTTCCTAATGGGGAGGTATTCCTTACCGAGAAGTTCCCCTAAGAGAGGTTATGTTAACATTATAAGTATAGGAAATCCAACGTAAATTTCAAATCAGTTCCCTATGAGGAGGGGTTCCCCCAAGAGAAGTTGCCCCAAGAGAGGTTGCACTGTAGTGTATATTAATTTTACGAAAATACCTTGATGATTCAATATATACGTTTCATTAAAAACAATTTCCCCACTTTTCTGGCATTATGTGATTTATGCTTAATCGCCAAATATGTATTTATACGTAAAATAAAACTTTGTCAAAATGACCCTTATTATGTAATTCGTTTGCTCCCAAAGTCCGTTTGTAAATAGAAATTGGCTATTTATATAAATTTTTGTATAAAACTTGTCGAAATAAATATATAGTAATATTAAATTAACCATCACGTATGTTTTTGGAATATACACGTTAAATAAGTGTGGTTATTACCCATGGCATAGATTTTAATATATTTATATTACAGGTGTATACATAAATATATTGGGTGTATGGTGTATGTAAGGTGTATGTACTTTATATGTTTAACGCTCAAAAGTGTTATTATATAATCGGATATTTATGTCAGAATTATAAAAAAGTTATATTTTTGTTAAACTATATTACAATGATCATGTTACTTCTAGGTATCAAAGTGGTACCCGACATACATGAGCCCATTGGGAACGATACTTGACATTCTTGGTGCACGGATGTGGACAGTTTTATTATTAAGTTTAATTAATTTTAATTATATTTTTTCAAGATATAAACCTACATGATATATTCGTTAATCCAGTATATAAGACAACGAATCTATACGTACTCATCAAATTGTTTGTTATAAATTAAATGTGATAGTTGTTTTTATAGTAAAAGTAATACAGTGTTTATCAAATATAACAATTTTTACATGATTTACATTTTATTTTCGCACTTGGTAAAATAAAAAGCATACAATGAAAGCACTGTTGCTATTACTGCTGGCCTGTGCCGGCTGTTTGGCCGACAATATCAACAGCCGTTTGGATTGTTATCTAGAGCGTAAGTACTTTTATAACAGCATTTTTGTTTAAAACTGCAAAATGTTTACGTATTTCTGCACTGAATTTATGATAATATATACTTTTATTCTTAATAAGTTTATTTTAAATAAATAATATTATTTTAATAAATATTGACCATGTCAACTATTGTAATTTAGTTGACATGCAAGTGAATGAACAGCAATGTATGGACAGGGGCTGTATATGGGACTCGACGGGACGGCCCCCGGGAGTGCCCATATGTTATTTGGACCCAAAACAAGTCGGCTATAAAGTGGCCGCAGGTGTCAAGAAGACCGACACCGGACTGGAGGCCGAACTTAAACTGAAAGATACGGCCAAACGTACCCTCAAATCCATGCCATCGATAGAGAGCCTCAAGTTTTCGGTTAAATACATGACAGAAAACATACTTCGGTTCACAATTAGAGATCCGTCGGTCAAGCGATACGAAGTTCCCGTTCAACACGTGTTTAATCTGATGAACAGCACTGAGAGAGACGAGCAAAAGCGCGGGTATGCCGTAAACGTCGGCACAGATCTCAACGATTTTCAGTTTACAATCAGTCGGAAAGACACCAAAACTAAAATGTATGTTATATTTGTAATTGAAATAACTTAAACATGATAAACATTCTCTCTCTCTCTCTCTCTCTCTCTCTCTCTCTCTCTCTACCAGATTTGACACATCGATCGGAGGTCTAGTATTCGCCGATCAATTTCTACAATTGGCCACTAATTTGGCCACAAATGCTGTGTATGGCTTCGGCGAGAATGTGCACCAAACCCTCCGACACGATCTCAATTACAGAACGTGGCCGCTGTTCGCTAGGGATCAAAGCCTCGACGAGGTATCCTACCAACCACGTTGACATAGTTTACTAACAAACATTATTCAAAATAAAATATATGCTACATTTTTACCCTGTTTTTATCTGCTACCTCAATGGCTATAGGATATGCGTAATCTATACGGCGTTCACCCATTCTATACAGTACTGGAATCGGATGGTAGAGCGCACGGAATACTATTCTTAAATAGTAACGCTATGGGTTAGTATTTGGGTTATGCTATCCTACTGTACTGTATATCCTATGAAACATCGTATAAATATTATTTTTAATATAGTGTAATGGGGCTAAGAATGTTTTGTTTTTCTCATATGGGATAATGGTGTTGGCCGGAACAGCAACTTTTCGTGGCCCCCACAAAACCTGAAAAAACATAATGTGGGCAATACCCCGGAACACGTGATACAGTTGTACACATCGGTGATCGGTAGGTCAACAATGCCTCCCTTTTGGGGTCTGGGATATCAATTGTGCCGATTCGGGTTCAATGGCACACAGAATGTGCGCGATATGATTGACCGTAATCTTAAGGAACAGATACCTTTGGTTAGTAGTAATAACTTACTTAGCAAAATACAGCTTTGTATGTACAGTAAAACCTCGTTATAACAGTTTTATGTCATGACTCATGATTTAATCGCAACACATAGGATGTAATGTATATCGACATCGATTATATGGATAACTTCAAGGATTTCACATTTGATAAGCGCGCATTCTCTGGCCTCCCGGAGCTGTTCAACGACACTATTACCAACAACAACCTGCACTGGACACTGATCCTGGACCCGGCCATCGAGGCCAACAACACCGCCTACGAGTCTTTCAACGAGGGCTACAAACAGGACGTGTTTATCAAATGGGCCAAAGATGTGCCGCTGAAAGACAGGTTCAACCCTCCCAATGTGCCCACCGATAAGGACACCTTTTACGGCAAAGTGTGGCCCTCAGGACCCGCGGCCTATCCGGACTATTTTAAGTTCAAGACCGACCCGTGGTGGCGCAATCAAGTGAAAATTTTGCATGATGTTTTGCCCTTTGACGCACTGTGGGTTGTATGTATTAAATCCCAGCTATACCCCTCCAACCATTATAATTAATTTGATTGCATTTATTTGTACATAGGATATGAACGAGCCCTCAAACTTTATCTCCAACTGTACCAATAATAAATACGATTTCCCGCCGATTAGATCATGTATGTACTTATCAGTGATAAGTTATCACATAAATGGAAATGTAACAATTAAAATTAATTAATATAAATATAAATACACACTTAACCCACACTACCAGCGACCCTATGGGGCGGACAGACAGGCAAACAACTTTCCCAACAAACTATATGCATGACAACTACTCAGGGAGATAACGAAGAGTACCGTCATTATGACGTGCACTCACTCTATGGTTTAGGTCAAACTATTGCCACACAAAAGTACGTACAGTAAATAACTCATTCACTAATCTAGATAACCATGATCATTTTAATCCTAAATCCTTGATAACATTAACATAAGTAAGTCCTTATATGTTGACCCTCAACAGGGCTTTACACGCGACTACCGGTAAACGTGGTTTTGTAGTGTCGCGGAGCACATACCCCACATCGGGCCGATACGGCGCCCACTGGTCGGGAGATAATAGCAACGATTGGAAAATGTTGCGCCACTCGGTGGTCGGTATTAGCATATTTATAATAAAAATTATATCACATTACCCCGATTCTTACAAAACAAAAAGAGTATACCCTATTACCACAACCGGCCTTGTCGTTGAAAAGCACCGGGGGTGTTTTGGACTTTTTTGTATTCGTGGGCAATACCCCGGAACACGCGATACAGTTGTACACATCGGTGATCGGTAGGTCAACAATGCCTCCCTTTTGGGGTCTGGGGTATCAACTGTGCCGATACGGGTTCAATGGCACACAGAATGTGCGCGATATGATTGACCGTAATCTTAGGGAACAGATACCGTTGGTTAGTAGTAATACTTACAAAATTGTTAGCAAAATACAGCTATGTATGTACAGTCAAACCTCGTTATAACAGTTTTATGTCATGACTCATGATTTAATCGCAACACATAGGATGTAATGTATATCGACATCGATTATATGGATAACTTCAAGGATTTCACATATGATAAGCGCGCATTCTCTGGCCTCCCGGAGCTTTTCAACGACACCATTACCAAAAACAACCTGCACTGGACACTGATCCTGGACCCGGGCATCGAGGCCAACAACACCGCCTACGAGTCTTTCAACGAGGGCTACAAACAGGACGTGTTTATCAAATGGGCCAAAGATGTGCCGCTGAACGACCGGTTCAACCCTCCCAATGTGCCCACCGATACGGACACCTTTTACGGCAAAGTGTGGCCCTCAGGACCCGCGGCCTATCCGGACTTTTTTAAGTCCAAGACCGACCTGTGGTGGCGCAATCAAGTGAAAAATGTGCATGATGTTTTGCCCTTTGACGCGCTTTGGGTTGTATGTATTCAATCCCAGCCCTACCCCTCCAACCATTATAATTAATTTGATTGCATTTATTTGTTTATCTGTACATAGGATATGAACGAGCCCTCAAACTTTATCTCCAACTGTACCAATAATAAATACGATTTCCCGCCGATTAGATCATGTATGTACTTATCAGTGACAAGTTATCACATAAATGGAACTGGAAATTTAACAAGTAAAATTAATTAATATAAACACATACTTAACCCACACTACCAGCAACCCTATGGGGCGGACAGACCGGCAAACAACTTTCCCAACAGACTATATGCATGACAACTACTCAGGGAGATAACGAAGAGTACCGTCATTATGACGTGCACTCACTTTATGGTTTAGGTCAAACTATTGCCACACAAAAGTACGTACAGTAAATTACACATCACTCATTCACTAATCTAGATAACCATGATCATTTTAATCCTAAATCCTTGATAACATTAACATAAGTAAGTCCTTATATGTTGACCCTCAACAGGGCTTTACACGCGACTACCGGTAAACGTGGTTTTGTAGTGTCGCGGAGCACATACCCCACATCGGGCCGATACGGCGCCCACTGGTCGGGAGATAATAGCAACGATTGGAAAATGTTGCGCCACTCGGTGGTCGGTATGCTTGAGTTCAACATGTTTGGCATTAGTTTCGTAAGCGCAAACAGCCCAGTGCTAAGAGATAGCACACGCGTTAGTATTCTGGTAGTAATTTTGGTCGTTATTTACAGGTCGGAGCCGACATCTGTGGCTTTAAAGGCGAGACTAACGCCCAACTATGTCAACGGTGGTCACAATTGGGCGCGTTTTATCCGTTTTCACGCAACCACAACGAGAAGGGCCGCTCAGATCAGGACCCGGCCGTATGGGTGAGCAAAGGGCACCCGGAGGTGACCGAAACGGCCCGCACTTCGCTGCGGCTCCGCTACAAATTGTTGCACTACTTGTATACCTTATTTTACCGGAGCTATGCTTATGGCGATACTGTTGTCCGACCCATGTTTCACGAATGGCCACACGATGTGAACACACATAGCATTGACACTCAGTTTATGTGGGGCAGGCATATACTCATATCACCCTTTCTGTTTGAGGTACGGTCTCTCTCTCTCTCTCTCTCTCTCTCTCTCTCTGTATCTCTCTCTCTCTCACTCACTCACTCACTCACTCACTCACTCTCGATCTCTCTTTCCATTCATCACTTACTAAACAATCCTATTATCCAAACGTCCAGAACCAGCAACACGTGGACGCATACCTACCCCCTGGCGAGCGTTGGCACGAGGTTTGGCCGCAATTAAGACTCGCGCCACAAGTTGGACACATTACTATTAATGACACGCAACCGACTGGTCCGCCACCCGTCCACTTTCGGGGCGGCGCTATCATACCGATGGTGACCGACACTAAACTGACGAACACCGCCAGTCCGGCTATGAATCTAATAGACCTCGTTGTAGTGCCAAATGCCAAATGGGAGGCCAGCGGTGAACTGTTTTGGGACGACAGGGAAGGCATCGACACTATAGACGCCGGAAAATACAATCTCTACTCATTCACTCAATACGTTAATTGCACCATGGTCATCCAGGTGCACAAAGCTGGTTATATCGGTGCCGCCCACCCCACAGTTGCCCGGCTGCTCGTCCAAAGTGTCGGTATTAAAGACCATAGTGTGGAGGCTAAACGAGATGGTACAACTGTGCCGGCTAAACGTGGTGATAATGGTTTCATAGAAATTACGGTTAATTTGACACTGGGTGATAAGCTAGATCAGCGTTATTTAATCACGTGGATCGATACCACCACCAAACAGTGCGACATGAAATAAAATACATTTAAGACTGATTTGAAGTGCAGTGTGATTAAAATAGGCATTTTTATTATCCATGATGTTTCACGGGTCATCACTCAATGAGTTAACCTAATTAAAATACACTAGTTAAATAAACATAAAAGTATTATAATAGAATATAATTTTATTAACCACAATTAGAATATAAATAATGTGGTTTATATGATAGTTCGACTACCCCTCCCTCTTCATTATCTGAATTGTGGTTAATCTATAGAAACTTATTGTTTTAGGAACCTATAGTTATCTTAATCTAGTTTAATTTTATTTATTGTTATAAATTTTGTGTTATTGCGACCTATCACGATCAATTAATAAATTTTTAATTAATCACTATATGAATTTAAAATATTTAAAATTATAATGGAAAGTATAGAAAGTATAATAATTATGAGATTATTGATGATGATATTTTCCAATGGGGTGGGGAAGGGAGTGGTAATGGACAAGCGATCCTCTAAATCACATTCTTTACATACAAATGTATACAAATATGTGGTTAAAAATTATAATATCTACTGTACTGTAAAGTAAATAGTATAACATTAATAATTTAAACATTAGGAATATGAATGTTTTTTTGTGGTGCAATGAACTGTTGTGATAATTAAAGAGTTGACATACTAAATGTATATCTAAATAGTGTTATATTTATTTTAAACAATAAACTTAATTAATAGCAGCAAATAATTAATTTATTGATACTTTATATAAACCCAAAACATACGAGTTGGAAACCCGTTTCTGGCCAAGACGTGGCTGAGTTTACAAAATAATTTGTTTATCATGAATATAACATAGTTGTTCGAAATTGTTCGAAAGACAATTGTTCAAAAAATTAATTTTAATTTGGTTGAAACACATTAAATTAATACAAATTGTTATAAATATTACTTACATATATTATGCATTATACATGTATTATATTAATATAAGTTAGTTTAGGTAAGTTTGGGTTAGGTTAGGTTAGGTTTAATTAATAATTATTTAATATAATGTTATTTTTTCGAACAAGTGTCTTTCCAACAAATGTCTTTCGAACAAGTGTCATAGACACAGTACATACACCTCAGTAACTAATAAGCAATAATATCTAAATATATTATAAATTACCTGTATATAATAAGCTCACATATCACCATGATTGTATAATGATTATATATAAATTGCAAGCAAAAAAAGAAATTGTTGTTAAAAAATTAATATTAATATTTTTAATTATTTTAAATATAGTAGTGATTGTGTTATTAATAAATTGTAATTTTAATAAATCCAGTGATGAATATATACCACAAAACCTATTATTTGATGAAAATAGCAATTATACTAATATCACGGGATATCCAATGAATATTGTGCCCAATTTTGTGCATTACGTGTTGTTTGACGTCCCGGAGATACAAATCGGACACTTTATATCCATACTATCGGTGCTGAGAAACCAAAGGCCGGACCGGATATACATTCACACAGAATTTCTACATTTGAAAGGCATTTATTACGAACGAGTGTTAAGAATATTAAGTAAATTACACACAAAACTAATTATACGAAAAATACCAAAACCAAAGGCCGTATTCGGGCAGTTAGTGTTTCATATTTTTCACGCTTCAGATATAATACGGTTGCGAGTGTTGGCTGAGTTCGGGGGCCTATATCTGGATCGAGATGTATATGTGGTTAAGTCGATGGATGTGTTTCGCAAGTTTGAGATGACAGTGAATTGGGATGGTTGGGATGGATGGGAAGCTTATATAAACACTACGGGCAACTGGACTGAGTCCATGTCTTTGGGCAACAATGTAATTATGGCGCACCCGAGGGCCCGGTTTCTCAAACTGTGGCGTCAATCCTATACAGATTATCGGAAGGTCTGGTACTATAACGGGGGAGAAGTGCCCACAAAATTGCTAATCAAGAATCCGGAACTAATACATAGGGTTCGCATGCAATTTGGTTTCTTCGCGTGGAATGTTTGCCCTAAAATGTATATCCAATACGACCCGAATTGGGTCCGAGACTACTATACAATGCATATGTATATTAGGGGTGATGTTATTGTGCTTAGATACAATTGCTTTTACAGCCAAGACTTGTATCCAATAGAGGAACACCTTATCAAACGACTTGACGTTACTTTCGGTGAAATGACACGAAATGTGTTTGATTTTGAAAATAATGTTATCAACGGATGGCTGTAATCAATCAGATTCTTGATTGCATTTATTTAACGGTTTATGTTTTTTAATAATAAATGAATGAGAAATGTGCTTAACTTTTCAATTAACATATTTAACGTTAGTATATAATTATGTTTGACATTTCATTTGTATTTGTAAAATAACTTAATCTTCTTTATGTTTAGTTTTTAGTAAAAATATAATTATATACAAATGTAAATATTTAATTAATAAAAAGCAATACATTTGGTAAAGCACAGCTATATTAAACTTTTAACGTATTTATTAATAATTAAAGTATTACAAGATGTTTTGTTTTATTAATTTTTTAATAATAGTTAATTACTGAGTCTCAGAAACAGATACTTTTAGGGTTTATTATTTGTTAAAGTTAATCATATTTTGGTAATTTTATTGAAATAAAAAATCTGTTAATAAGTGATCTAATATTTAACTTATTGTAAACTTGTAATATAATAAAATCAAAAAATATGTTGAAGGTTAAATTATATTATATAACATAATTTATATTTTATTATATCTTTTTATATACTATTGTATATATTATGTAGACTTTAGTAATTAATAAGAATTATATAACATTTAAAATTATTTTAGAAACTCAACATATTACCATGATCATGAATAATTTAACCACAATAAAACAAATCGTAGTAACTAATTCAAGCTTAATATTTCTAGTAATTTCAAATATAGTAGTTATTGTGCTTATATTTAGTGATAAAAGTGATTTCAATCAAATCAATTGCAATAATTTTAATCAATTCAGTGATGAATATTTTCCACAAAACCTAACATTTGATGGAAACAGCGATTATAATATTACGGGATATCCGATGAATATTGTGCCCAATTTTGTGCATTACGTGTTGTTTGACGTTCAGGAGATAGAGTTCGGGCACTTTATATCCATACTATCGGTGCTGAAAAACCAAAGGCCGGACCGGATATATATTCACACCAATAACAGGCAAATGGTTGGCGAGTACTACAAACGTTTGCTGAGATTAAGCCAAAAATTATCGGTAGATATAATATTACGAAAAGTGCCCAAACCTAAGGCCACTTATGGTAAAGATTTAACATATTTTAACGCTCATCACTCGGCGGACATTAAACGGCTCCGAGTGTTGAGTCAGTTCGGAGGCGTATATCTCGATCGAGACATCTATTTAGTCAAACCCCTCGACCCGTACTTTAAGCACGAGATGACTGTTAACTGGCATTTAGGCCATAATGTGGACAATCAGGTGATTATAGCGCATCCAAACGCCCGGTTACTGAGACTGTGGCACGAAATGTATCGTCACTACGAAAGCAAGTCATGGGATTACAATCGCGCCGTTCGGCCAACAGAGACAGTGCTCGCCCACCGGCCAGAGCTCGTGCATCGGGTGACCGACGAGTTTGCTGTCATTTACACAATTTGTCCCAAACTGTTCATTGCATATGAGCCCAATTGGCGCCGGGATTACTATGTAATCCATATGTATATTACGGGTCGCCAGTCGTTACAACTCAACAATTGTTTCCAAAATCAGGCCTTTTATCCGATGGAAGAAAGTGTTGTCCAGAGAGTGAACACCACTTTCGGTGAAATGACAAGAAATGTGTTTGATTTTGAGCGCAATGTTATCAATGGTTTTAATTTTATATAAATGTTTTATATACAGTATGTAATGTTATTCATAATTTGAAAACTCCTAAAATTCCCATGTTGCCGGGACGGAATTTCTAAAGAAACTTCGGAAAATAAAAAGTGAATCAGGGAAATGAATAACAAGGGGAAAATATTTTAAATAATTTTGATAATTTTATGTATTATTATTGATAAATTGTTTTAAACGTATAAAAATTTATAAAAAATAATCTTATTTAAAATATTAGTCAATAACTTTTATAATGTTTTTGATGAATAACAAAGAATTGGTTGTCACTCTTATAGCATTACGTCATCATTTGAGCGCAATTATTAAATTTTGATTAAAGAATATTTTACAAAATGATTTAGATTAAATTAATTAAATAGATTTTACCAAATCATCTTTTCTATTATGTTTAAACATGTTAGAGAACATGTAATAAGTACGATAAAAGTATTTATATTCATCGACTAATCATCGTTTGACCACATTTTTGTATTATTTTTCCAATTTTAAGGAATATAAAGAATTTTCCGGCGCAAAACTATTTCCCGGGAATATATTTATCAAAAATGGAGAATGAATAATATTAGCAGTATGTTAGCACTAATTAAATACTAAATTCACGTAACTAGAATCTTTATCTATGCAACAAACAAAGAGTAATGTAAATGATTAGTCTATCGCGAGCTAAATTCCCCTGGAATATTCCATCGAGTATTTCCTATAGTTTTCGTCATTTTTAATGTAACTCAAAGTTTTTAAGTTTGTAATCATTTTTATCTCAATGTCAGGGATTGACTCTCACTCCGAGTCAATCCCTTCCTGTTTCTGTAACCTCCAAAAGCTCTATTTAAGAGGCAGACTGTGCGCTCTAACCCCTCAGTTCTCCCCCAGCAATCAAATGTATAACATGTTCAGTCAATAAATGTCTTTCGATATGAGAACCCCAATGCTTTTCTGTATCGCCTCTTGGGCCGCCCAACTTGGCGGCCAGGGAGCCAACCCGTGCTTGGGCCACTGACTCGGTGGCCAGGGCGACAACACTTCTTGGTTCGCAACCGCGATCAGGGAAGAATCACCCACTCTTGGATCACACACGTGATCAGGGAGGCATTCGCCAGAGAACTCAACACAAACTGTAAGTCAAGTTCGCGATCAGCTGTCAATCGCCATCAAATACACCACTCGTGGACACCAAAACGAGCTACACATCACCACCCAGTAATTGCCCACGATATGGTGGAAGTGCGGTCTGGATATTAAACCACAGATCAACGTCAACACCAAAAAGCTCTACCATCACAAACGACACCCATTATATTAGTTCGCGATGTCTGACACTAACCCATACGCGCGTTTCCAACCGGAGGTAACTGCCTTACAGCGCCGGCTCCGGGAAGACCGTATGGCAAACCGCTCGCGGACATCGGCAGCACATCCACCGGCGATGCAGCCGACGGCGGTTGGAGCACAAAGCGAGCAAAGCGCCGCCGTTCGCGACCTCATCCGGCGACACACCAGCAACAGTACAGACAACCCGGTGAGGGCCGACGCAGAACTGGGCGCCGTAGGCGGCCAACTGGCCCGGATCACCACAATATTGGGCACGACAGCCGCGCAGTCGCCGCCAAGAAGGGCACCGACAGGCGCATCGGGTAGCGCCATGTCATGGGACACGTCGCGCTCGTCAGCAAGCCATCGGGACGGTCGGAAGTGGCGCCCACTCACGACCGAGATGAAATATGTATATCCGACCGTCGACTTCACGCCCACGGAACGCGAAATACGGGAGGATCTGAGAGCTCTCGTCCGGGTGCACAGAGACAACACGCTGTGGTTTTTGTGGCGCCTGGATGTGTACCGTCAACGACAGCGCGCCGACAAGAAGGCGAAGGTGGAAAGGGTTCAGGAGTTGAATGACCGCCAATTCTGGGAAATCAAAGCCGCCGCCGAGTTGGACTTGGAGAACGCGCTCATGGACGCCAACGGGCTCTCTGGCGCTTCGCACAGCACAGCCGGAAGCTCTAGGGGCTCATTCGGCTCGGAACCAGAGGACTTCCCGGTTTCAGGAGACGAGGCGGAAGACCTAGACGGCCCACCGCGGCCATCGAACCCGATAATTGCCCACGATAAGTCATTTAAGAGATGTTTTATTATTGTTTATAAAACAAACTATTTTTCTAATAATTACATATAAGAACATTTCATGTAAGAACAAATAATGGCAAAAAAGCAAGCATTTTTTATATTTACTAAAAATATAATTATATACAAATGTTAATATTTAAATGATAAAATTTAAACCTATTTTTGTATAGATTATTTACCACAATGTAATTAGTTTTATTAATTTTTAATTATTAATACTGGCTCTCAGTCTGAGACTTACAAAAACAGATACTTTTTGGGTTTACCTTTTTTTGTTGAGGTTAATTGTTTTCATGTAATTGTTTTGAGTTTGAAAATCTGTTAATAAATGAATCGAGTTATTAACTTTTGGTGAACTTATAATGAACTTTAAAATTGTTATCATTATATAACGTAATACACTATAATATGATTTGTATTTTATTTCTAAATTTATTCCCTTAATTAATTACTTTTTATATTGATAATTATATTCATTTTTGTTATTATTAAATATGTTATATAGTTTAAAAATTATTTAACAAGTTTAACAAATCATCATGATTATATATAAATTAATAACAATAAAAAAGTTTGTAGTATATAATTTGATATTGTTTCTAGTTATTTCAAATATAATAGTGATTTTGCGATTAACTAATAACAATTACAAACAATCAAGTAATGAATATCGTTTTCATAACTTAACATTTGATGAAAATAGTAGTGTTTATAATAACATAACGGGATATCCGGTGGAAATTGTGCCCAATTATATTCATTACCTGCTGTTTGACGTCCGGGAGATAGAGTTCGGGAACTTTATATCCATACTATCGGTGTTGAGAAACCACAGGCCGGACCGGATATACATTCACACCAATAGCCGTGAGATTATTGGTGAATATTATGAACGTGTGCTGCGATTGTGTAAGAAATTGTCGGTAGAGATCATCATAAGAATAATAGCAAAACCAGTGGCCGTTTACGGACAGGGAATGACTTATTATAGCGCTTTTCACGGCTCGGATGTGAAGCGGCTCCGAGTGTTGCGTGAGTTCGGCGGCGTATATCTCGACCGAGACGTCTATGTAGTCAAACCACTGAACCCATACTTCAAGTACGAGATGACATTGCACTGGGATTTACGCCGCCATTGTCTTGAGAATCAGGTGCTTATAGCGCACCCAAACGCCCGGTTCCTGCGGCTGTATATCGAGGCGTATCGCGACTATAGAGCAACCAATTGGTATTATAACGGAGGCGTTGCGGCGACGGTCACAGTACTGGACCGCTGGCCAGCGCTCGTCCACCGGGTGTTCAGTGAGTTCGCTGTGTTTGCCGCTTGTCATAAGTTTTACATCCAATATGAGCCCAATTGGCAAACGGATTACTATGTAATCCATATGTATATTAGAGGCCGAACTCTGTCCGGACGCTCACATTGTTTGGCTAATCGCGAGTTATTTCCGATGGAAGAAAATATTGTTCAAAGACTGGACACTAATTTTGGTGAAATGATGAGAAATGTGTTTGATTTTGAGCGCAATGTTATCAATGGTTTTGGTTTTATATAAATTAGACTTAAGTTAATAAATCGCATAATATTTATCCCATTTATTTAAGAGTTTTGAGAGGGAGGGAGAGAGAGAGAGAGAGTTTTGGGGGTTTTATGAGGACAGGGTTAACCGTATAGATAAAAATTCAAAACATTCATTCTGAGTCAACTATTTGCTCATCACTAAATTTGAATAAAATTACCTTAATCACTTAATCTAGAACATCACCATAATCATATATAAATTAATAACAATGAAACAGATCAATTGGCTGAGTTCGGGAGCCTATATCTGGATTGAGATGTATATAAGGTTGGTAAATTACAAGAATTTTTTTGAAGCTACGTAATTTACGTTGTAAAATACAAAAATGCACGTAATATACACGTAATTTTACTTACTATGGGGAAAAAATTAACATAGTTTATAAATTAAAATTAAACTATTTAATTGTATTATTTACACTAATTATTCATGATAGAACCTTTTAAAACTAATTCACCATTAATTATTATA
>CAJPIZ010001620.1:0-11139 GCA_905368565.1 Medioppia subpectinata | reverse complement strand
TGTTCACATATAATAACAAGTTTTATCATTAATACTGTATTATTAATACCATGTATAATATGTATGCAAAGATGTGATAATATATTAATCGATATATTATACAATTGATTCTTGGCTTTGAAATATGTATTTATTATAAAATTGCATTAAAAAAGTATATATTTTATAGTAATAATTGAATACCTGAGTGAATGAGTACCTGTACTCTCACTCACACACTAATCGTATGTATTATTATAATAATCAACAAAAAAAATTATATAAAAAGCTGACAATTAAAGGGTTTGTGAGGGCAGAGGCTTGTGTTACACTAAATATGTGTATTATTAATACCTGAATGCAATACATTTATACACGTCGATATATCGTATACCTGTATATTATAATACAATGTCTTATCCTTGAAGTGCAGCAAAATATATGGTATTATTAGAGATGAGAAGCGATAACACATTCAGACAACAAGAATAAAAATATCTATAATAATATACAAATTATATAATTAATTGCAAAAATACTACTTTGGAGGCTTTCTGGCTCTCTCTCTCTCTCTCTCTCTCTCTCTCTCCAGCACTCAGTCACTCATGAAATGCTTAATTAAAAAACAGAAAGAAAAATCAAAAAATTAAAATAATAAAAAATAAGAGAAATGTATTTCTTCTAAGCCTTTAATATAAATATGAATAGAAAAAAATCACATCAAGAAATATTTCATTTGGAAATTAATATTCAGTATATATTTATAAATACATATAAAAGCCAAACCATGTAATGAACGGGGAGTTGGAAAAAATGTTTGAAAATCTCTTCGAGAATTCGTATAATGAAAGTAATTATTTGCGACAAAAAGCCATTCATTTTGCTCTGTTGTATATATAATAAGATTGATTGCATACACAATAAGTAAGAAAAAAATTAAAATGATAAAAAAAATTAAGCGAAAGTTTTTTAAAGAAAGTATTTTTTTGAGTTTAAATATCAAAAGAAGAAAACACTTTTGAAAATATCAAAAATGACTTAAAAATGAAAGCGTTTTCTCTCTTTTGATGCAAAACTAAAGAGAGATAAATAGCGAAACATTTAAATATGAATAAAATTATGTATTTTACACAATGATTGCTAATTTTCTCTCTCACACACAAAATTGAAATACATTTTACTCCAAAAAATATAATTATATAAAAAATATTTTCTTTCAATTCATTGATATTTAATATTTTCTATACTTTTATTTCATATAAATATATTAATATCAGATATAAAAGTGTAGTTATTATTAAATATAAGAGTCTAGACGTTGTCGGAGAGAGTATTTCAATTGATGCTAAAAAAGTAATGAATTTAATAATTCAAAGAGATTTTCGCTCCCATAATATTAGAGTCGCTAATACTTTATAATAATTTTCATACCATTTGTAGTAAATATTAAATATAAAAGGATTATAAAGGATATGAATGCCAAGAATTAAATGCTATTAAATAATAAATAATGTTATTATAAATGTGTGCAAAATTTTTGACTACCAGTAGGTCTTTAAGTCAATGGATTTTGGGTGGGAATGGTATCCCGATATCTCTGCCCTCACTCTACCCTCTAATCCAAACCTAAAAATATCTTTCTTTAAATATTTTTTAATTAATAAATAGTTTTAGTTTCAAATCCAGTAATAATATAATGCGATAAGAGCTGAGAAAAATGTGTGATTTATATTTACGGTGAAAATTAAATCAAATTTACAGATGAAATACATTTTCAAATGGCATACAAATGTACGAATGAATAGCAAAATTAAATCATATTATGAGATATCGGGTATTAAATGAAATGAAATATATATTTTCTGTAATAAATTGATAAGCAATGGATTGGATTGCGTGCCACTAATATCTCGTATACTTTATCTCTCTTTCTCCTCACTTTCTGTCTGTCATTCTCTCATCTCATCTCCAAAACTGCATTAAACTAATAGTGAATTGTTGTTATGATATATAAAATCAAATATTTGCTGCAAACTCTATATATAAGTCTCAATAAATAACTATAAATTGTCATCTATTTATAATCATTATTCTCTCTCTCTCTCTCTCTCTCTCTCTCTCTCTCCACTCACTAACCTTCAAAATCAGTGAATATATACACAGAAAAACAATTTCTTAAAAGTGAAATTGTTTTTTGGAATAATTTTCAAATTTAATAATAATAAAAAAGTTATTTTTTCCCAAAAAAATCTATCGAGAATTCAAATGACTTGAAGAGAGAGAGAGAGAGAGAGAGAGAGAGAGAGAGAGAGAGGCAATAGAAATGTGTGAGGAAAGGTGACGACCAAAAGCACATATCAATTATTTTTAATCTTAATTTTTTCATCGATTAAAAGTCTATAACTTTTTCTCTTAAAATTCCGCAATGAATATAAAAAATAAGCCATCATTTCATTTGTGAAAATCTTTTTTAACCACTATTTTATGCATTAATGCCATTGAAAAACAATTGCAAGAAAATGAATTATATTTCATTTTTATTTAAATAATTTTATTTCTTTTCTAACATTGTTTTTAACACTAGAAACATATGCACCTCTCTCTCTCTCTCTCTCTCTCTCTCTCCCTCTCCCTCTCCACTCACTAACCTTCAAAATCAGTGAATATATACACAGAAAAACAATTTCACTTTTAAGAAATAAAAAAACTTTTACTTATTTTCTAAGTTTCGATAAAAAGTTTATTCGACTCACAAATCGTGTCGTAAAAGTAATCTGTATTTCTCTCTCGCTTTCAAATAGTTAAAAATCAAATAAAATTTTTCGCTTTTAAAATATCTTTATAATTGAGTAAAACATTTATAAATATTTCCTATCGATAATTCAATACTGAGAGAGAGAGAGAGAGAGAGAGAGAGAGAGAGAGAACAAATACATACTTTTTGATATTCGCTGTTAAACTGATTGTGGTAATTGATGGCATAGTTATCGGCGATGTTATGGCTGAGCGCCGCAACCGTCGCGCACCCGATCAATATCATCAACGATATGGTAAATAATGTCCACTTATGGCACACAAACTGATGGCTCCGCACCCGTCTTAGATCCGTGTCTTCTAACATGTTGTCTCAAAATGTTGGAAATTCTGGTATTTGTTTATATAAAACAATAAATGTCTTGATATTAACGAATTGATGTGTTGTTGTGGCGGACAAACACTTCTAGGATATAACTTGTTATAAAAATCTTATTGTTATTTCACAAACAAATTGATTAAACAATATGTGTATCATTTAACAGAATATTTGCTATAATATATGACAAACCATATATTAAATCAAATATACGTTTAATTCACTTGAATTCTGTCGTTTGGAGAGAGAGAGAGAGAGAGAGAGAGAGAGAGAGAGGCATTAATAGCAATACAATCATATGGTATGGGAAGGGGGCGGGGGTTGGGATAAGATCCCGTTCATACCAGTGGCGTATATTTATCTCAATAAACATGTAATTAAATGCAGTAATAAATCCCTTTGTAATAGAAAATGCATTTCTCAGAAAACTAGTCTAGTTATCAGTGAAATTAATTTGTTTTTATAAACTATATGTTAATATTACAAACACAAAACAAATATTGTTTTATAATTTTTGAATTTACAAATATGTATTGCAATTTTTATTTTAAAATAGTTTATATATCCGCCACTTGTGTGAGATAAAAGCCGTGTGTCAATTGAAAAACAATATATAATTATCATTAAAGTATTGATACAATATTGATATTGATAACTAATTAATAAAAATGATATTGTTCAACAACAAGTTAGCTTGCCATTTGTGAAAAGCTCCCTATAATGTATTGAAAACAAAACATATGCTAACTTCTATTATATTGAATTTTGAGTGTATTTTACAAATACTGTATACGAATATAACTTATATTAATAAATGTCTTATCGGTAAAAATGATTTGTTTAAATAAGTGAAAATATAATCAACGCATTTATATATACGATGAGTGTATTTATTAATATTAAAGATTATTTCCATATATACTTGTGGTAAAGTTCACTATAAATTTGCTGAATAATGAATTATTACATTAATGCACTTTCTCGGTTAGTAACCGAGCGCATTTAATCTCTAGAATTTATACATTTATACATTCAGTACTTACTTGGGTTCCAGTTATTATTAATATTATTATAACTAAATTATTATAATGTTATTAATGAAAAAGTTAATTACATTGATTATTAAATAATACGAGGAAATAACGCACTGTATTGTTTATTAACCAATATCAGTTGCGTTTATGGGTCATTAGCCGAGACACACATACAGTACAACCCTCTCATCCCTTTCCCATAAGTGTAGAGAATATATGAATTTAATATTATATTTCAAATTCAATTACTAAATAAATCAATTATATTAAGAAAAGTGATCACAAATTCATAAAATATTAAGGCATTAGTTTATCCTTCAATACTCCCACTTGTAATACAGTAGCGAAACATTAAATTAAATTGCGATCACATTTCAGGGCTCCGGTAGGAGTTGTCAAGTGTATGGTATTTGAGAGGTTAGGGGCTGGGATGCGATAGTTTTAACTATACATTTGTCAAACTGATTAGTGTTATACAGTATGATATGCTTTGTGTACACTCCGAGTATTAAGTCGCAATATAGGTACAATGCTATGAGGATTAGTAGTGTTAATTTGCAGCATAAAACAATACAATTTTTTTCGCACCTAGTTCACAAAAAGGGTTGCATTTGCCATCAATGTGCGAAGAAATGCACTGCTCTTTGCTATGATAATTAACGAGAACTAATCCTTATAGCATTGTACCTATATTGAGACTTAATACTCGGGCTGTATGTGTTTGATGTCAGTTCAGGTGTTTCTACAATTGTTTGAAATTTTAATGCAAAATAACACTGTTTTTATTATTTATAGTGTTGTGAATAATTCTGTTGTTATGTTTGCATTTTGAATGAATTGTGGAAAAATATTTTTAATACATTCTCTCTCTCTCTCTCTCTCTCTCTCTCTCTCTCGCAATCTTAATCTTTTAACACTAAATATAAATATTAATACAATTAGTAATGAATTTCCGCCACATTTGATATTAAAATCGATAGTGAGATATAAAATTGCAAATTATTGGTGAAATTCTACCAATAATAACTACAGTAAACATTTGACAATTTTATTATGATTAATAAAAATACTTTTATTATTTAACATGATTAATGTAAATTCACTCCAAAGCATACAGAAAAAATATTACAATAAATTAATTAAAAAATGAAAAATAACACTAAACACACAGTTATGTTATCAATGAGTTATTCAATGGATACCATAAAAAATAATAAAACGTGTTTTACAAACATCATTTTGAAAACATCATAAACCAATCTGACCAGGGACAACTCTATCTGACAGCGTTGGCCACCAGATTAATAGCCATACGTCTCTCCTTAAGGTCCTTTTGTTGGACAACCAGTTTTCTCAACGCATTTGAGTAGATAAAGGCTGAGACGTTGGCGAGTGCTATAATGGCCAGCACTGGCAATAGTATTAGTCGATTAATTGTGAGCACCAGTACTGTGACCGACAGAATCGACAGATAGACTGAGAAACCAAATACCAGGAAAAAGGACAGCCGCACAGCGCCTACCACTGCGCCCACCGATAGTACGGCCGTTATTATGGCAAATGATAGCAACATTTTTGGTGACAATTCCTGACAATACCATATATTTTATATATTAATAATTAATACAAATTAAATATTATATTGGTTAAATGATAGTGGGATAAAATGTGAGTAAATGGGGTAAAAGAGAGATGATAAAAATAATAATATACCCATTTTTCACCAAGATCTCCATGAAATATACTGATCAGTATTGAGCCGATGATAACAAAGGCGATTGAAGTGATAAAAATGAATTTGTAATGAATTATTCGTCGACTGTCTGTACGCCTGTTATTGCCGTTGAAGTGGTTATCCATTGTTTACAAATAGGTTTTTAGTAAAATATAAACAATTTAATTTATATGTAAATTGTAATGTCATTCACACACACAATATTTATATGACAACAAATAAATATATAAATAATTATAAAATAAAATAATCAAATGTTTTCACAACACAAACAATTTGTATTATAATTGAAGTCAATGTTTGTTATTATTCTGTTTGGTCTAAATAATTATTTTTACTCTCATTTATTAGAAAAACAAAATCAGCAAAAAATAACTACAATTTCAATGATAATAACCAAAGAGTTTTCACATATAGTTGTGAATTGTGTCATAGATTTTCCCTTTACTTGATTTTGTGCTCAAACTTACAATTATTGCAATTTAATCGTAACCTCAGAAACTATTATTATCAGATATAAAACTCTCTCTCTCTCTTTTACCCCATTTACTCACATTTTATCCCACTATCATTTAACCAATATAATATTTAATTTGTATTAATTATTAATATATAAAATATATGGTATTGTTAATCTCTCTCTCTCTCTCTTTCTCTCTCTCTCTCTCTCTCCCATTGAAGGTATTGAATAACAAATTCAGTGATATGTTGTTTATTATAGACATGTTAAATAATTAAACGGTAAAATGATTGCTCACAACAGCGATAAAATAATTAATGATTTGTTTTTGCTTTTTTTTAGTATTGATTTCAAATGAATTTTGTTTTATTTTACATTTTTCATAACAACATTCTTCAATATCTATTGTTTTATTATTTTGAAACAATTAACAAATAATGTAATGTAATTAAAGAGAGAGAGAGAGAGAGAGAGAGAGTGAGAGAGAGATTTAGTAGTTTATAATAATATTTAAATATTGTAATATAAACATGCTATATTTAATTACAAACATTATATAATATCCTGAGTATTTAATCCGTGCAATCATTCATCGATTATCTCTCAGTCAAGTGATGGTCACCGAAGAGACCGACTATGAAAGACATATCTTAGAAGTGCCACAAAAAAAACAATTGATTGCAACGGAAATAACGATTTCCAGTTATAATTGTGATTAATTGAACAATTATTTTGTTTATTATATAAGTCTCTGATAACTACGATACACAATATATAAGTGCTGTTCCACTTCCGATCTCTCTCTCTCTCTCTCTCTTTAATTACATTACATTATTTGTTAATTGTTTCAAAATAATAAAACAATAGATATTGAAGAATGTTGTTATGAAAAATGTAAAATAAAACAAAATTCATTTATTAGAAAAACAAAATCAGCAAAAAATAACTACAATTTCAATGATAATAACCAAAGAGTTTTAATTTATATAGATCATTGAATAACTGTTATTCAATAACATATAAATACTAGTTAATACGGGAGAAAAATCGTTATAAAGTACCATCATTTGTGTAGTCTCTCTCTTTCATCCTCTCCTTATATATCACTTAACAAAATGTCAACAAATATTTGTCACATCCTTTACAGACAATTAACACAACCCAACAAAAACTCAATCATTTCTCTCTCATTACAACAAATGTATATAACATTTATATCAATCTTATAATCAATTAATGTTATTCTTGGATATTATTGTTTAATATAAGAATAACTTCTAAATAATTTATAACATCTTAGTTTTATATGTGTTTAGTTATTTATTATTGATAAAATTGGTTGATTTATTAGCATGCCCATTTATTAATTAAAGAGTTATTTTATTTATATTTAACATTTTTGTAAAAGATAATTTTATTATAAATTTAATAAAATAATTAACTATAACTTATAAGTTAACTGATAAAATAATAAGTGGGACTTAAATGTGATATTTTTGTACTGAATTGGTTGTGAAATAATTATAATTTTAGAAATTGATCTAACCTATAAATAAAAATTGTATATTATTTATATTCACATTCATTTACTAACATTTAATTTTTAATAAATTTCTATCGCATGTTAAAATATTTATTTACATATTAATAACTGCATGATGTCCAGTAGTATTTTATATCATGATCACTTTTAGTTGAAAATAAATTAGTCGGAAAACTCTGACTCTATTTGTATTTTTCACAATTGGCTAAAAATAATCATGTTAATCCACATTTCGCACTACTTAAATATATTTACAATAAGCTACAACATTAGCTCGGTTTAGGCAACTGTCCGCAAACCATTAACTCACTATAAGCCGGCGGTGCCTCATATGAGGGACAGGGGTCGACGGGATAGGGCGGGTCGACAGCACTGGTAGCCCTCTCACCACTAATTGTGGAAATGGTGGACGACTGGCCGTTAACCGTGTTTTGTAGCCGCGTTTTGAGTGTCCGCTCGTATTTGGAGCCGACATAGAGTACGGTTAGGTTGAGAACAGTTATGACGGACAGCGAAAACACACGGATAGAGATGTAGACCGAGAAGAGACAGTTCATCGCTTGAAACATATTGAATATTCTGATGATTTTGTAGCTATTCTTGAAATATGCGACCAAACCGATCGCACAAATCAATTGGGTATATATGGCCGACACGTATAGATCCGTTTTGAACGAGTCCTGCAGTGAGTGATAGTGTGAATGAGAGAGAGAGAGAGAGAGAGAGAGAGAGAGAGACCACTAATACATACCCGAACTTTTTCATTGACAATAAAAATTCTGACCAAATCGTGACTAAAAGCTGGTATTAATATCTCGCATGTCGTCAATAATGTTAACAAAACGATAAAAATATTTCTTATGTTTTTTAGCAATATCTGAACGCTTCTCTCCATTTAAAATATTGTTGTATTTCTTTGTATTAAAACTTTAAACAAAAAACTTTATAAACTAACCTAACATTACATGAAATGATATATTTTCCCATTGATACTAATTAATACTTTTAATACAAATATATTCAATATGTAAGATAACAGGCATTGAAAACTACAAAACTAATCAATTGTTATGGAAATTTTATCAAATTTGTTGTTAAACATCTGATTAAAAACCTAAGTGTCTGAATACTGTATAAACTTTCTAATACCCCCTTTCGGAACCCTTAGCCCTCCCTATCTATTGTCTGACTATTGATTATCACTATATCCAGGATTATAGGGAATGAGGTTTAACTGGTTATTAAAAATATGAACATTAAATATGCAGTATTTGTTATACTGTATAAATAAATAGTGATTATTTGCAACGATTCTCAATCACTTCAGAGTTATTTCACAATCAATGCTTTATTTAATCTAAAATCATATTCAAAATAAAATTTACTTTATATTAAAATAATTACCGGTACTACAAAAAAAAAGTTTTGTAATAATAAAAAGATTTGCAAAAATTATTAAACTAAATTTTAAAATTTAAATAATTTTTAAAAAATAATGTGTTTAATTAATTTTGGTTTAATCGTTGTTAGAAAAATATAAACATGGGCGGTTTACTCAAGACGATCATGCTTGTTTTTGACAAATAGGTGCTTTGGGACCGTCAGGTATACGTTTACACACCAATCCTTTATCACACGAACAGGTCTGTAAAAATGTATAGTAAAAACATTATTTAAGAAATTTATCATGGACACTTTACGATTACGTGCACTAGTTATACGTAATAATAAGCTACACTGTATTTACAGTACAGTATAATATTGTAGTATTTAATTGTATTCAAAATTTAGATATTTTAATTAATAATTATAAAATTCAATATTACCGAGTTGGTACACCAATTTTCAAATTGATACACCTTGGTACATTCTCCGTATTGGGCCGGGTTTTTCATGTCTACTGAACAACAATCGTTGTTTTGACAGTCGGCGTCAGTATAGCACAGGTGGCCATCAATGGACACAACCAGAGCCACCACTATTAGTGCTGACAGTAATACAGTTTTTAGTGAAAATCTCATAATCGATATATAATAGTAATAATTAGCAAAATTGATAAATTTATTAAATTTAATACAATAATGAAAGTTGCTGATAGTATTTTATATATATACCTTGCTAATTAACCTTGATATTGTTGATTATGACATATTGTTCTTAATGTTTCGACATATATTACTTAGAATATATCGTTAGAACACTTATTTTATCCATAATTCCCAGAAAATTTAATCAATACTTTATTTTAATCAAAAAATTACATCATTTTGAAATTTAAATACAGTACAATAAAAAGTTATTTTATTAACAGGAATAAGAATAACATTTGTACTTGTTAGCAATATTTAACAAACATTTAAAAACTAATTTTTTAAATAATATATTTTGTAATTTAGAGCTTTTAATTTAATTCATGTTTAATAATTGGTAGTCATTTTATTCTATGTAATATTATGGACATTAAGGCAGATTTATTATGCTTGTTTCTGGCATGTAAGAAAGCCAGCTCGGGCAATTTTACATTCAAGCCCTTTATCACACGAACATTTCTGTGGGCATATATTTAATCAAAAATATTAATAAACTATTGTAATAAAAAATACTAAAATAGCATTATAATTTTATATTTAAAATTATATATGTTATTTATTTATTTGAAAATGCTATATTACCGAGTTACTGCAAAAGGTGTCTATGGGATACACCTTGGTGCACTCGCCGTACGGGTGCGGGTTATTTATGTCAATCGCACAGCAGTCGCCGTTCTGACAGTCGGCGGTAGAGCTGCACATATGGCCGTCGATGGACGCGACCAGAACCGCCAATATTACGGCCGATAGGCATACAGTTATTAATGAACACTTCATAATTAATACAATATATTGCAATGGTTTTAACAAATTTTTAATTTTGTTTAATATACTTTAATGTTTAATGATATATGAATTGTTTTTAACTCTGCTTTTATAGATCATCCATGCTCATTTTTGTCCAAGGTTTACTACATTTTACCCCATGTATTGTAATAAATTATTAAGAAATTAAAATAATCACGACCTTATTACAAAGAATTGGATTTGTAGATACATTATAAAATACAACTATAAGGCTTTGTTCACATATTACGTTCGCACTTTTTCAGAAATCTAGACCCCCCCTCCCCCCTTTGTTCGCAATTGTTCGCATGTAGTCATGTTAATATTATAACGTTCGCATGTGCCTAACACCCCCCCCCCCATTGAAGACATAGAATAT
>CAJPIZ010001618.1:0-16015 GCA_905368565.1 Medioppia subpectinata | reverse complement strand
ACAAAAAAAGATAGAAGAGAGAGAGAGAGAGAGAGAGAGAGAGAGAGAGGGCTAAGGTTGAAATTCTATATAAAATCAATTTACTGGTAATACATTTCAAAATGGCATGGTGAAAAATAAAAGTATATTACAAAATCTATAACATATTATTAGCGTAACAAACATATTGGGTAAAATAGCAACACTTGAAGTAAACTTTTCACACATAAGTGAAGTTTTAATAAAAAAATATATCAAATAAGTACAATATTCTTACCCTGTTATGTCTGTGTATTAACACCAGAAAATAAGCATAAATTTGAATTTTGAATAATATTTTTAGCACTAGATCCTTTTGCAAACAAGTTACTTATAGACCATTTGACCATTTATAAACTTAATATAAAATATATTTTCAATGATCATTCACCTTAATACACCAACATAAAACACACATGTGTATTACGGGATATCTACTGTTATATATCTCCATTAACTGGTAAAGACTAAAATTCAAAATAAATGTTCATGATCGGTATTTATTCAGCGTATGGGCATTGAATCTGTACATCATATGCCTACTACTGTCTAGGAGCCAATGTCCTTGATGAATTATTATTTCATAAACTATATAATAGAATAAGTGAGTGACTTATATCTGTGTTCATAATATATGTGACATATACTAATAATAACAATTATACATATGGTACATATTGTAGTGCGTAAGAGATTACAGTTCATGTGATTACAAGTAGTTAACTGTATATACAGTACAGTTATAATAACTATTCAGTTATGGTATGCGATAGATATGGTGTTAATGTGTTTATTATATACATTAATCTCTCTCTCTCTCTCTCTCTCTCTCTAACACAAGTATTTATGTTGTAAAGAAATTTTTAATAGGAATTTTGACGACAAAAATAGTTTTCAAAACAACCCTGAGCTAACCGCCTGGTGTGCAATGTTTTTGCGCTTTTTAATACACAGAATATTCTGTATTATTCTAAGAATAATAGATAGAAATGTTACACAATAGCCGTATCGACAGACATAATATCTACGTATAAAAAGAATTGTATATTTTTCATATACAAGTTTATTAATACAAATACAAAATATATGAAAATATACTATACTTTTTATACAAGCTTATACTAAACAATGCAAAACAACTATATTGTGTCCGTTTATTGTTTAATAAAACAAAAGCTAAACAACAGCCAAAACAACGACAATAAATTTGTTTTGTTTCTCTCTCTCCATAGAAATACAGCGATAAAAATGTTTTTTATTTATATAACTATAAGTTATAGACTATAACTCTATTATAAGACTTGTTGTAATCAATCAAACAATTGAATAAAATATTTATATTAAAATATAAGTTTTTATTTTTATGTCTGTCTCTCACGTCCCCACTCATCCCCTCACTCGCACTTTCACCCCCTTTCACATATCTGTATATTATACATAAAGTTATATTGAAATAATAGTTTTATATTAAAAAACAACCGAAATATAACGCTATTTATATTACATTAATAAAGCATTTGTTTGAAAAAATAGTGATCAATAATATGTCAAATTATTATTTATTATTTACTATATTTTATATTATTATTAATATTTTTTGTCATGTTTTGCAATGACATTGAATATAGAGATTGAGAGAAAGAGAGAGAGAGAGAGAGAGAGAGAGAGAGTTTTAGTCTAGAGGTTTTTATTTTTGCTTTTGTGTACTTTTATTTTTGTTTAGCACTCGATGTACGTCATACTCAATGCATACAATATTCTGTGCTATTATATAATAAAATACACAATTTATATAACTCAGTATAGTTTTTTAACTATACAGCCCAACCCTTTTTCGCAACCAAACGGTTATACTGTAATATATAGTAAATTATGACACTCTATAAATGGTATTAATCAATACTTTATGTGTGCGTTTGAATTGTATGAAAATTTTATTGCTTTATTATTATTATTAAAATTTAAGTCAAATATAAATATTTATATTAAGACCTAAATTATTTTTATGCTATATATACTGCATATATGGTTAAGATAGGTGTGACATAAATTAGATACAGCTCGGGTAATTTGAATATTTTAGTTTATTTTATACATATATTATATAACATATTCACGAATCGTATAAAATATTTAATTAAAATGATGATAAATTTTGCACAAAACTTATCATGAATTATTAAAAAAGTAATACAGTGTCAATCAATTGAGGAGTTATAAAATAAATTAATATTATTAAATTAGAGCCCAAAATATATATACAGTAGATAGAATGTACAAAATGCCCACGTGCTGTCAATTCATGCATAATGAACTAGATTATTTCCAGTTTGATTTCCAATATAAATCCAATAGCTCATTAACTAGAGGGTCAATAATTGATTACAAGTGCCAATGACAGCCAGTGTTAACTATTATGCACAGTGTTTATATAATACGCGTACAATATAATTGTTGCGTAACTTTCAATAGTGATTTTGGCTTTACATACATAAATAAATATACATTATAAGCCTACACACTGTTTGAGTTAATATAGCTTAGGGCAGTGGCAACAACACCTAGTAATTTTTTATATTCTAAATACTAAACATGCTTGGCTAATAAAAATCAATCATAGTTTGCCACACGCCATATTAAATGTTAGCTTCGTAAATGCACCAATATATAACAATGATTAGTTATTAGTTGTTTGATTAGTTATATTTAGTTGACAAAGTTAATATATGTAACATCAACATACACACGACATATATTACATATAACATACACACGAACCAAATAATAATTACAATCAAATTTGGCTTATATAGTGTACAACGGGGTTGATTAACCGTGTTTTGGCAGATAATGTACCGAAAAAAACTCACAAAATATCCATTAAATTACTGGCAAAGGCTTATCTATAAATCCCACGTATGCCGTTTATAAAATTTATATATAAAATAAGCTCTTGGTTCAATAAAGTACAGTGTACGCTTGCGATAATGAACCCAGCTTATAGTTTATAATGGCGATTTATGAATGGTTGTAAAATTAATACATAATGATAGTAAAATTATTTATATTATATATTAAAATAATTAATGACTTATTATCAGAATATTCTGTATAATTATTTTGTATAAAATTCTATACGTTTTGTAGTAATCAGTCAATGATATGGCTATTTATAACCGTATTATTGTTGTATAATAGTATTGGGCGTTAGATATTGAGTTCAATACATTGTAGTAATGATGGATAATAATATTATTAGTATTACTATGATAGTTTCTGTTTTATTTTTTATATAATAGATATTTCTTATAATACACGTACAATACAGTCTACCTATCTGTACTCTTATACGTGTTACTCTCCGTAACTTCCGCGTTATTCTGACATTATTATAGAAATAAAATAAGTTTTTGTCATATTTAGTGAATAGATAGTATATTAATTAATATTTATATAAAAGCATAATGAAATTTACAATAAATTATGATTTTATATTTGTGGTTTTGATCTAAATGATAGATTATGGTAAAGCACAGAAATTGATGCTATTGAATACTGACTCGAGAGAGAGAGAGATGAATTTATTACCTTTTTGTTTAATTAATTTATATTTACTCACTAGGCTTTAATAGAGTAATACAATGTGTAGTGATATAGTGTATATAACCCAATATAGCTCATATAATACCAATTATTTACTCTTAACACAATATGTTTTAATACTCATTGTAACAAATGTGATAAAATCAATATATTTTATAATGCATTTTATTTAATGGTGAAATAATCAAATAAAGGTCCACTGTGTAAACATTACCGGAATTATATACCTTGTTTTTATTTAGATTTTGCTTAATCATATAGAATTTCATTTTATACAACAATGTTATTTGCAATATTGCTAATGGTCTACAAAAATAATGCAAATGAAACTTTCAAGGGCAACTATAAATTTGACCAATTAGTATATCTTTAGCTTAACTAATTAGTTAGATGAACTAGCTTAAATATTGTAAATATGTTTATTATTTATAATAGGCACGTGTCTTTAAAAATTAATTAATCCAAATTAAATATATTTACAAATGTTATATTATAATATAATAGATTGTTTATAATACAATACAATTACACAAAAAGCAACAAGGTTAAACAGGTAATAAACAAAAGCCATTAATTTAGTTAAACTATATATTATAATAAACGGAACCAAAACAACAATATATACTTGTAATAAAAAATGTTACAAAAAAATCAATTATGGTATGAAATGTGTATAAAATATAAATGTGATTTTAATTGAACAAAACAATACACAATACCAATGAACACACAAAATGTAATTAACATTTGATGTTATATAAGGTATATATAACAGAATATTCTGTAGTATATTGTGTTAAGCATTAGTAATGTCGATAAAAATTATATTTTATTTCATACGAATGTTAAATAATATATTAACCCAACATTTGATGTGCACGAAAATGCTCTAGAGTAATTTGATTAGACCTTGACATTCGTACTGTAATTTGAATCTAACATAATCAATTTCATTTACAAAACACACACATAATTTACTTTACATGCTAATTAAATGTGGTAATTTACAGCTATACAAATGTTTATATTGTTTTACAACAGTAACTGTTAAATTTATTTAAACTAATTAAATTAATTTTACTATTATTGTATAGGAATTGAACCAGTTTGAAAACATCAGCCGACTCGCCAACCACAATAACGTAAACAACATGGACTTTACATTAGCCCTCTATGCGTCCAAAGCCAAAAAGACTATTGCCTGTTGTATCGATGAATATGTATGTTCATGATCAATTTTATTTACATTTATAGATAACCATTGTTTTAATTTTACAAACATCAATTATTTGATAACTTATTATTTTATTTGCTTAACACAAACAGGATAGTAGATTTCCCAACGGCGTGCCCAAGGCGCCACAAAGTACCTCGTTCGCTCTGGCCTTACCAATTGTACAGTCGGACAATACCTTAATAGGTTTGTATGACATTATTATTTAGTTTATTACCGAGATTTAATTAAAGTATCATTATTTTAAAGGTGTACTCGAGCTCTACCGGAAGAAAGGATCGCCATATTTCTTTGAGGAGGACGAGGAGGTTTGTTTTGAATAGATCATGGTTAATTGATAAATAGTTATTAATCTTGTTATATTATTAAATTGCATCTAGATTGCCAACAGTTATCTAGTGTGGGGTGGAGTGGCCCTCCATTACGCTGAAGTATGTATTTATTTTTTCTACAAAAATAATTCACATAAATTACCATATTTTAGTTTTATTGTGTTATAATTACTTTGTGATTGCATTTACGTCATAGAAATGTTTTAATTACATTATATACATTAGGCTATAATTGTGAATTTAGATGCGGGTTATTTTTAGCCTTTGGTCAGTGGGCACCCAAAAGGGTGTGCCCCACCCTATTGGTTTAGATCTAGTGGGCTTTTATATCTATTTATATCTTTATTATTATGTACATAATTATGACGATGATCTACTCTGGTGCGAGCATTAAATTATAAAGATAATTTAATTATGATTAAAAGAAATTTTAGAAAATCATACAAGTTATTTGACATACTGTAATTACTAGCTAAATTTTATAGACTGTATAAATATTCATAATTATTTATAGTACATGAGATTTATATTAGAAACAATCATTTTCAGACTTGATCAAATATTAATTATTTTGCAAGATATGTAAGAATTTTCACTATAAATAGTGTACTGAAGAGTTTACCAACTATTATAATATATTTTAACAAACTAGACGATAATTAATAGTTATGAATTGTTCTATGAATTACAGACTATGATAAAAAGTATTTTAATTTTTTTGAATCATTTTTACAAATAAATTATACGAGCATTTTATTTTTATTTTTAATAGTATTTTATAATGGTAATATTTATTATTATATTTTTAAGCATACATTATATTATTACGTTAATAAATATATTATTGATAAATAAATTAATCTTAATATTATTATTTAATTTATTTTATTTGTTAGCTTTACTACAATCTATCGCAACAAAGAAAGCTGAATACATTTCTGCTATCAGTAGTCAGGTATGAATAACTCGCATCAAAAATGAAAATATTTTACATTCATTAAATAGCTTTGATATTAAATTTTTATCATTATTACTAAAATTTTATTATAATATGTGCCTTACTACGTATACAATGCATACCATTGCCCCATTATAATGCTTTATAAATTGAGTTAGTGCATTATTTGTGCAAAATTTAATAATTATAATAAAACTTTAAAGTAAATGTTGACAATAATAAGAATTGATTTTTAAAAAATAATTATGACAGATAATATACAACAAATTAACCGTTTATTTTTAACAATTTATATAATATTTTGTTAAATTTAGATTTTAATTTACCATCATATAAAAATAACTATTGTAAGATTATTTTTACATAAAATGACTTTATAGTAAAAACATATTGTAAATCCAGCTCATTAATTAATCAGCGTATGATGTATATACAAATTATCGTAATTAAACTAATTACCAAACTATTAGTTTCTATGATTAGGGTGAATAAAATATGTAAATTAAGGTAAAAATACAAATTATTTTATTTGAAACCAAAAAACACTTTTAGTATAATTAGATAATTTTTTACCCCTTTTTGCGCATAAATAACACAATTATTATATGCATTGCAATGAGTTATGCATTCAGGTCTCATATACAGGTATAGAAAGTATGGTTCAAAATAAATGGCACTTTTTCTTGTCGGGCAATTAGTTTAATATATTTTTTGTGTGAATATAATTATACGATTAAATCGTACGCACATTCTGTATATGATATACAATTTACTGTTAAATAAATGCATAAAATATTAATGATGTGTAATTTATATTATGCTCACACAATATATAACAAATGATTGTGTTTATGATTTTTGCATAAAATTTTTGAAAAACATCATTAATTTATGCATATTGCTTGTGCTTTTGTAATATGTATTTTTAAATGATTAATTTATATAATGATATTTTTTGTTTGTTAGATCTGTATTCCAAGATATGGTTAATATGGACGTGGTAGTATCCAAAATATTGGTTAGTAAAATAGTTTATAATTATTTATACTAGCAACATAATAAAATCTTTATTAAAAATTTTAATATAACAATTAAACACACATACAATTTAATTAAATACAAAACTGTACTAAAAACATAAGATATCCATGTTGAATATAAAAATAAGCAAATCCTACAAATACAGTGGGAACTCTATGCTGTGAACCTTCTATGCTGTGAACTACTCTATGTTATGAACCATAAACCAAAACATACATCACATAGACTTAATGTTAAAACCACCTCCATGTTGTGAACAACTCTTTGTTATGAACCAAAAGTCCTGGACCCGATCTATTCACAGCACAGAGTTCTGCCTGTATATGGATTGGTAGAAGCAATTACAATCTTCATGTATAATTTTTTTAATTAAAATTAATTTTAATTTTTATCACACATTAGGAATATGCTCGTAATCTAGTGAATGCGGATAGGACCTCGCTGTTTTTGGTGGACTATGCTAAAAATCAATTATACGCCCATATATTTGACGCCAACGATAACAAAGAGGCCGATGCGCTAAAAAACGAGATCCGATTCCCTATTGGGGCCGGTATTGCCGGATATGTGGCCAAAACAGGGGAACCTTTAAACATACCCAACGCTTACGCCGATGAGAGGTTTAACCGTAGTATTGACCAGAAAACTGGTTACACAACAAAGAGCCTGCTCTGTATGCCCATTTTCATCGAGGACAAGTAAATATTTTTTAGTCGTAAATACAGTATAAATTATTAGGGAATGTGTTTATTTTTCAGTCTAATGCTTATTTTTAATTGCAAGATATTACTAATTAATAAAATAATAATTATGAGTTTGAAAATATATAAATATTTGTTTAATTATAAATGACACAAAATTTATAATTATTTAATAATTTAATTTACTAGTATATTAGCCAATTATCTTAAGTTTCCGTGCATTTGTATCATTTATATTATCAAGAACTAAGTTATTATGTTTACAATAATGTATTTAATTTAATGCAGTATAGTTTAGTATTAGAGATTAAAAAATAAGTTTTTATTTTATTTTGAACATATTTAACCTGCATTAATAACTGTCAATAGAATGTCATAAAATAAAACAAACTATAATTTGCTCATTATTGAATTTTTAATCAAAATACCCAGGGTGATTGGCGTACTGCAAATGGTAAATAAAATAAACGATGTATTTACTAAAGAGGACGAAGATAGTTTTGCCGTATTTGCCACTTACTGCGGGTTAGCCCTTGATCACGCTAGGGTGAGTTTATTTATAAAAATAATTTAATATTATATAGTATTTAAAGTTTTTGTTTAAATGAGCTTGATAAATAATCTATTTATAATTAAATTTATTATTAGTTATACGAAAAAATACATAAATCAGAGGAGAAATATAAGGTTGCGCTGGAAGTGCTGTCATATCACAACACGTGTACCAATGATGAGCTCAACACAATTAAATCGCGGCCATTAGATTCACTGCCCAATGAGACAGAGTATGTATTAATTTGTAATAAAATTGATTTGCTAATTACAGTATAACTTACTACATGTTAATTTTGTTGTTTTTAGTTATTTTGATATTATAGACTGTATTTGATTATTTTTGAATATAATAATAATATTTAATAGCATAATGATACATATTATTTGGGTTTAGAAACTGTGACCATTTTTATAATACAATAATTATTCGTGTGGTGAAAATATAAATTATAATATTTTTAATTTTTTTGAATTATCAAAACTGTAAAATTATTGTAAGGTAATTTACTAATATATTTAGAGCACTGATTTGATATATTATTTCAAATATTTCAATTATATCAAATAATTTATTTGGGTATACAAACAGTAACACGATTCGTTTATTTTAATTAGTACAATAAAAACAATTTTTTAATAAACCAAGTTTATAAAAAGGATTTAAAATTATGCGATAGGTTAACTACTGTTCATCTGTTATGCAAATAATAAATCTATTAATTTAAAAATATTTAATTTAAAAATACACAAACATAATATAATAATCATAAAGTATCCATAAAGATACACTATCCATCTATTTGGCAATATGATGGTAAACCTAAAAACTAGTGTTTTTACAAAATTCTAGTTAAATATATTTATCCAATTATTATAACAAAAAGCAAACAAAATTAACCTATCACATTTCTACCCCATAGCCCATCATTCTCTCCATACACGCTGTCCAACGACGAGAAGGTGTTATCATCGGTAAAACTGATCCAATCGTTTAGTGGCGTAACCAAGTGCGAAGTGGACGACATATACCGGTTTACATTGACCGTGCGCAAAAACTACCGCGCCGTGCCCTATCACAATTGGACACACGGCTATAGCGTGGCCCAGACTATATACCGGCTAACGTGGGAGTGTGATCATTTTTGTCCCCTGGAAAAGTTTTCATTTTTTGTGGCCGGCCTGTGCCACGATCTAGATCATCGGGGCACTAATAATCAGTTCTTGGTCACTTCTTGCGCATCATTAGCCGCCCTGTACTCCACGAGCCCTCTAGAGTATCATCATTTCAATCAGACAGTGTCTATACTCCAGGTATGTGTAGTTTTGTTGTATTTATGGGTTATTGTTTAGTTTTTTCTACTTTAATTTAGACAGTAATTTAGTTTATATGTCTATGTTGGTACAATGCAAACATGGTTGTAATAATTATAGTTGGTACCCTTACTATACCTGTACTACTCTATCTGGCATGCTGACTTTTTTGCTAAAACATATAAAACATCAATTAACTAATTAGTGCTTAATTCTTAATATACTTTAACGTTATCACGGTTATAATTTATAAAGAAACAAAAAACATAATTAATTAAACTAAAAGATTATGGTGGGATCTGATCGCCGTGTGGGTAATGCCATTTGCCAACCAAACCCTTGCGGATTTAATTAGTAGCTAGATTATTGTAGCAAACAGTATCATCATGTCCCTATGTATAAGTAAAATAAAATAGTGATACAATCATTTATATATCCTTCACATGATTACTATTTACGAGTATACAGTCACTAAAGTTTAAAATTTTAATTTAATTATAGTTATTTTATTATTTTATAAATATTATTTATTGATCATAATATGTATATTATTATATAACTTATTATATGTATAAAGTTTAATTTAATTTAAGACATGGTTATTTTAATGATTATAATTTTAATTTTAATTAAATAAAACAATATGCATTAAATTGCCATATAATACACTTACAGCCAATAGATGGCTATAAAGTACTGTACAGTACAACTCAAGCGCTACATATAAATCAATAGAAAAGTTTAATTTATAATTAAGTTACGTTGATATTAATTACAACTAATTAATAATTAAATTATTGTTTTAATTGAATTAAAAGCAAAACGGAATGAATATATTGAAAAACATGTCATCGGAGGACTACAAGACTGTGTTGGCCAACATTAAGCATTACATATTGGCCACAGATATGGCCAAGTTTTTTGGCACGAGCAAAAAGCTAAACACGCTGGCCACTAATGGCACGTTTAACTGGGCCAACCCTGAGCATAAGTAAGTGTGGTCAAATTATTTAATACTAGTTATGAAGATGTCCATTTAAATGTCATAACCAATTGTTTAAGTTGCATTAGTTTTTGTATTATTTATTAATTACAGTTTTAAGTCATGTAGAGTATGCTTGAATTTAGTTGTCATTGATTTTATTGATAACATTAACTTGCTAAATACATTATTAATTTAAAATATAAATTAGTAACATGTAAACGTTACAATTTATTACTTAAATTAGACTATTCTTAAACTAATGTAATTATTAAACACACTCTAAGTAAAAAGTTATAAAATAAATTTAATAATTAAAAAGTGCCCTATTTAAAAAGTTAAAAATAAATGACCTAACTCAAATCAAAACTTATATATAATTAACGCACCCATAGATTACTACTATCATCGTTGGCAATGAATGGGGCGGACCTGAACTCAACGGCGCTGCCCTGGGCAGAGGCGCGGCTAAAGACCAAGGAGCTTTTTGACGAGTTTTACGCCATGGGTGATAGCGAGAGACAGGCGGGTCGGGAGCCCATAGCGCTAATGGATAGGCTTAAACTCGATGAACAGCCCCGCACTCAAGTAGAGTTCCTCGAGAACGTGTCCATACCGTGTCTAAAGTTGGTCAATCAGTTTTTGCCTGAAGCCCAACCCTACCTTGATCACTCGTTGTAAGTATAGTGTGTTTTCGACATTGTTATTACTTTTAATTCAAGTTTATATATCTAAATTCATGAAAACTGATCAGGTTAGGAATTATATAGTAAATTATGAACTGTAAAGCAAAAATAAGTATAGTTAAAATAGTTATAGCAAGTTAACATATTGGCTCAACTAATAGAATCAAATAAAATTTTATTGTAATCTATAATGTAACATGGCAACAAATTAAATTTAATTGTAGATTATTGACATAAGTTAGCTTAATTTATTTATTATTTTAAATTGTTAAATTAAACAAAGATTAATTTAATAGATTATTTAATTCTACAATAATCCAGCAAGAACATTTACAATATAAATGTTTATCATATTTTATGGATATTAATTAAAATTAGATAATTGATAAATAATATAAAGAACTTGAACATATGACAAACATATTGTAAACCTCTCCAATTGATCAATTGCTTATTATTTTTATACATAAATCTATTACTCTAATTATGATAAATTTACAGTTTTACATGAAATAATTTATCTTGTTATTGGTTTAATTGAAAATTATAATGATAGCATCTCCACGAGTAATATTCATTATTATTCTGAATTTAATTATTACTATTGAAGGCAAATAATTTATTTTATTAAAATATCATTTAAAGCCATTTACTTTTGTACATTAAATAGATGAAATTAACTTAATTAATATTCAGTTTAAATTAACATAAATACTAACCCAATATATATTTTATTTAGTGAAAACCTAGATCATTGGCGTGAATTAATGAAGGAGTCAGAGAAAAAGCGAGCTTGTTTGATCAGGATGAATGCTGAGGACATGGAGAGCCCGGTGTCTATGCCAAAGATTGGAGGGGTCGAGAAGGCCAAGTCATTTAGGCTGTAAATTTATCATTATGAATATATTTCATTATGGTTTGAAAAATAAATTATTTGGTTAATAATTTATAAAGTGTAATTATTGAATATAATGATATTTAAATCAAAAACATATGATATTATGTTTATGTTAATTATATTCAAATAATATGTTTAATTATATATAATAAAAAATCCACATTTTAAATGACCAGGGCGATATATAAAGTAAAAATTATACGCTGTGTTAAAGAAAATATTTCCATGATCAATAATGAAGCTGTGTGATATTTTTTACAATGATTCAAATGGTGCCCCTGGTCAGTTTATAATGGAGATATAATACAATTAAATTATAAATATGTCTATAAAATCCATTATTTGTGTAAATGATTATTAATCATTGATTAAACATTAATGTGTTTATAATTTATATCATGTTATAATTATATAATTAATTTTTCATAAAGTTTAACAAAACAAATACTTTATAAAATACTTATAAATATTTCATAATTATTAATGTTATTATAAAATATTATTATTATTTATTAATTTTGAATAATTAAGCAAAATAATCAAAACTAAAGCTTATTTTCTATTACATTAAAAACATTATTGTATTTATTATAAAAATACATATATTTTACTAATAATTAATAAAATAATAATTACTTATAATATAACTTATAATACTTTATTATATTAATTCAAAAATCACAATTTTATAAATAACATTTTTTCACAGATAAATTATAGTTTAAAAGCTTGCCTTATTATAATTTCTTAATTAATCAAAGCATAGCATTTTTAATTTATAGCATCTAGAAATAATAAACGAATAAATTAAAGAGTTTGAAAATATTGTATAAATTAATAAAATTACAATAATTTTTAAACCAAAAGTTTATTCACAAACCATTTTATTATAATAAATACAAATAAATTAATTTATAGTAAAATTTAACATAGGGGCAGGGTTAGTTGAATGGAATGTAATTAATAATCAGGTAATTGTAATTTATATTGATTTGTAAAAGGCACCAAGGTTGTATTTGATGCTTAGCTTTTAGCTTAACCCTGGAGTTTTTTCTTGTGAAACAGTACGGACATGGCGTCCATGATGGCCATGTGAATAGAAGCTCGTTTATCACCCAGGTCCATATCTGAACTTAGTACCGGGGTCTTGACAGTGTCGCACTTGGCCACGTCGATCAGAGGGTTGAGCTTGCGCAAGTAATTAGACACACTGTGTACCACACCCTCAAACATGGCCAGAACGTGGGAGAACAGGTCATCGGGAAGTACGCGCCCGGTGGCATCAATGTAGTTTACGTAGTAACTATGTAGGGTCATTTTAATTAGATATTAATGCTTGCCATTCGCAAATGTTGGTAAAATTGTTAGTTAACTACAGTACTGTAATGCAGCATTAGTCAACTTGTGAGTACAACCAATATCAGTCTTGGTAACTGTATGAATACTGTACTATGTACTGTGTATATGTAATAATTTACTGTTTGATTTAATGATAAGATTTAAAGTAATTTAAAATATGATTAAAAACACTAAATGATGTGACCACTAATGAACTAGGTAAAGTTAGCAAGCTATTAAAATTATTATTGCCCTCTATTTGTTAGCAGATTTGTTAATCATGTTTTTAAAAGTATTACTTATATAAAGCAAAGCTTTACATATAAAAAATAAATTATTTTCTAAAAAACAAAATACAAAATACCAGTGAAGTGTAACAATGTCCGAGGTGCCATTATCCGCTTGCTGGGCCATTATGGTAAACGCATTAATCAATTTTTCGCGATAGGGTGCGATTTCACTAGCTCGTTTGTTTATCGCACGCATAAAACGCAGCGAGTTCAGTTTGCTGTTGGTGTTGGTGCATACCTGATTAAAATACCGTAACATTTCCACCACGTACAGCCGGTATATGGTGGGCAGCTCCGGCACTTCACGGTACGTGTCCACCACGTAATCCATTATGTATAGCAATTGGGACTTGTATTGGCTATACATTAATTAATTACTTTGTTAATTTTCCCAAAAATTACCTTGATTACACATCACCTGCATATCTCCTTTTCCAGGCCCACCATCGACACAGGCCAGGGTCGGCTCGCGTCACCCGTGCGCTCATAACTGGCTATAATGTAGTCAATTTCATCGGTGCTGTATTTGTCGTCAAATAAGCATGTGCTGCCACCAAATAATATGGCACCTAGGTTGGGATTAATTTTGTGGATTAATTATAACATGTTAGATGTGGTGTACATTTACTTACAGATCAAAAATACGATTGGCGTATTAATAGTAGCCATTTTGGTAAAAACGATAATAATTAAATGAAGTTATACTATTAATAATAATAGTATAACATATGGGTTTTTAATTAATATATTTTATTAATTATTAATTGAATTAGTATTAGCAATGCTGTCTATGAGTAGTTTATGTAAAATAAATTTAGCATTAGTAGCGACAATTTGAATTAAGTAACAATGTAAATTTTACCAATTTTTGTACATTTTTGATTATATTCACATTATTAATACTGATATAAGTAGTGACTCTACTTATATTAATCAAAACAATTATATAAAGTGAATGATTAACTTAAAATATGTACCTGGCACGTTTTGACAAATAATTGTTAATTTATTTGACAGGTAAAATTATGTCAGAGAGAGGTATATTCCAATTAGTTAAAACTTTTAAATGTTTAGTTACATTTTGCATAAATCTTTATAAAGTTACAGTTTTATAGTGACAAAATATGTAAAGTATTGTATTGCCAGTTTAACGCAAAACACTGTGTGGTTAACATAACCTCCAGATTTACCTGGATTACAATGACAGGACAGAGAAGAGCTCAACTTTTCTACAAAGTGCAATGATAAAACATACAATAACTATATCATGCTAATAATTGTATGTTATAAATATTTTTTAAAAACTACTAGAATCATTTAAGTAAATAATACATCAAACAATAGTCTGTATTTTTAACAAAAATTTTTACTCATCAATTATTTCGTTGCCATCAATAAAAATATTAATAAAATAAATTATTATAAAAATTCTCTAATTTTAATCGTGTTAAATTTAATTTATTAATTTAAACATAAACAATAAAATGTTTAAAATATCAATCGACAAAACAATGATATGCAAATAAATTTTACTCCATCATGGGAACGCGGTTAGTAAGGTATGTTTTAAAAATTAAATTATTACATATTAAGTCATAAAATTACGAAAATTAACTAAGTAAACATTATTTTATATGGCTTGACCAATGTATGGAGCTGTGACGCGTTGGGATCAAGCAACAATATATCGGGCGTACAATAGTGTGGCCCCAATACAACAGGGTGACTATTAGTTAGCTGCAAAAATCTGACCATAAATAAAAATTGGGTGTTGAATGCAAAATAATTGCCGGCACACATGCGTCTACCCGTGCCAAATGGCATAAACGCTTTTGGCTTAAATTCACCGCAACAACCATGATTGTCTAGAAAACGGGCAGGGTTAAATTCTCCCCCATTATCCCAATGAGTGTCCGACCGAAGCATATTGTAGTTGTCATGAACAAGGAATGTGCCTTTAGGTACGGTGTGCTTCCCTATAAAATACAATTAATAACATTTACGTTATATTTTATAAATTAAAACTATAAACTTAAACTTTTGTTGTAATATAAACCTATTGACCATA